>CAUYQV010134821.1:0-50166 GCA_963574575.1 Galagoides demidoff | reverse complement strand
CCGCAGGGTTACAGTTTGGGTTTACAGTTCAGGTATCAATGGTTACAGCTTGGGTGGCAGGGTTAAGGTAGCAATGGTTACAGTTCAGATAGCAATAGTCACAGTTTGGGTAACAATGGTTACAGTTTGGGTTCTTGTTCTGAAGTCTGTTCCTGGCGACCATAGTGGGAAGGAAGAGGTCTGGGAAAGGGCTGAGAAGCTCGTTCTCTGCCATGGGGTGGGGTTGGTGGATCGGAATGGGCTGGGTTACAACAGTTCTACTTTCCACAAGCTTACAACCTGTTCCAAGTCTAGAAATATTGCCATAAGGGTGAGGGGGGTGTAGTGGTGAATTAGGTTACCCAGCTCTGAAGATTCAGAGGTGAAAGCTGACCTGGCTGACTACTCTTACCTTAAGAGGAATAACTATTTATGGTCAACTGATTTTTATTTTTCTTTTTTGAGACAGTCTCAAGCTATTGCCCTGGGTAGAGTGCCATGGCATCACAGCTCACAGCAACCTCAAAGTCTTGGGCTTAGGTGATTCTCTTGCCTCAGGCTCCCAAGTAGCTGGGATTACAGGCATCTACCACAATGCCCGGCTATTTTTGTTGCAACTGTCATTTAGCTGGCCCAGGCTGGGTTCGAACCCACCACCCTCTGTGTATGTGGCTGGCACCATAACCACTGTGCTGTGGATGCCAAGCCAATGGAACTGATTTTTAACAAAGGTGCTAAGAAAACAGGATGGAGAAAGGACAGTCTCTTCAATAAGTGATGTTCAGAAAACTGAATATCCACATATAGAATAAAGAAATTGATTCCTTATCTCGCACCATTTTTAAAAATCAATTCAAAATGGATTAAAGACATACATGTAAGATCTGAAACTATACAACTAACAGAAGAAACCAAAGGTGAAAAGCGCCACAACATTGGTTTGGGGAGTGATTTCTTAGATAGGACCACAAAAGCAACAGAAGGAAAAACATACAAATGGGATTGCATCAAACTAAAAAGCTTCTGCAGTGCAAAGAAAACAGAGTGAAGAGACATCCCACACTTTATGACAATTTGCAAACTATACATCTCATAAGGGGCTACTTATATAAGGAGCTCAAACAACTCAATGACAAGTAAATAACCCAATTAAAAAATGAGCAAAGGACCCGAACAGGCATTTCTCAAAAGAATATATATGAATGGTCAACAGATATGTGAAAAAATGCTCAATATCTCTAATCACCAGAAAAATGCAAATCAAACCCCAATGAGGTATCACTTCACACCTGTTAGAATAGCTATTAGCAAAAAGATGAAAGATAACGAGTACCATGGAGGATGTGGAGAACAGGGAACTCTAGTGCACCTGGTGGGAATGTAAATTAGTATAGTCATTTTAGAGAACAATATAGAAGTTCCTAAATAAGCTAGAAAACAGAATTGCTAGATGATCAGGGCAATCCTGCTTCTGTATATACACCCAGAGGAACTGGAATATGACAAGGCTCACGTAGGAGGATTGCCTGAGGCCACAAGTTCAAAACCACCCTAAGCAAGAGTGACATCCCATCTCTACAAAAAATACAAAAATTGGCTCCAGCTTTCAGTGTGCACCTCTAATCCCACATCTTTGGGAGGCTGAGGCAGAAGGATCCCCTGAGCATAGGAGTTTGAGGCTTGAGTGAGCTATGATGCTGCTGTACTCTAATCCAGGTGACAGAACAAGACCCTGTCTCAAAAAGAAAAAAAATTTTTAAAATTAAAGAGAAAGAAAAAGAAAAGTATATGTAAGGGATAAATGCATTCCCATGTTTATTGTAGCACTATTCACTATGAGCAAGATATAAAAACTACCTACGTGTCCATCAATGAATGAATGAACAAAGAAAATGTATAGACACACACACAATAGAATACTATGGCTCAATCGGCTAAGGCGCCAGCCACGTACACCTAAGGTGGCAGGTTCGAATCCCCAGCCCGGGCCCGCCAAACAACAATGATGGCTGCAACCAAAAAATGGCCAGGCGTTGTGGCAGGCGCCTGTGGTCCCAGCTACTTGGGAGACGGAGGCAGGAGACTCGCTTGAGCTCAGGAGTTGGAGGTTGCTGTGAGCTGTGATGCCATGGCACTCTATCCAGGGGGACAGCTTGAGGCTCCGTCTCAAAAAAAAATAAAAATAAAAAATAAAATAAAATAAAATAAAATAAAAAGTTATTATCTAAAAATGTTTTTGACATAATTTTCCTCATGTCATCAACTTTAAGTAATACACATACTATTTAATAAACTCAGTATAAATATGATAACTTAATAATAAACAAATTGGTATTCTAAAATACAGTTTCTTTTTTTAAATATTTTTTGATAGGGTAAAATTTCTGTTATGGTGTGCAAAGTGTCCCCAAAGTTAGGATACTGAGGTAAAATGGGATATTGTAGTTATTTACAAAATATTTATTACAAAATTTTGCACAAAATTTATAAAATATTCCCTGCATGTTGACCACCTGTCTCTAAAATTTTGTAAATAGAGGTATAATTTGCTACAATTTTGCATTTGACTTATTTGTGGAAACTGCTGGGATATCCTATGGTTAGAAAATAGGAAGCTGTGATTCCCTACCTGGTGTTATAGTTTTCTGTTTCATACTTTTACAAAAATTTAGCATTTTTTAAATTTAAAAGTTACATTGATTTTTCTCCCTACTTTAAAAGGATATTTTTTGATGAATATTATCCTCCTCAAAATATAATAATTGTGATTTTTTTCTTGCAAATTATTTCCATCTGTTTTCATACGGTATTTATTTAGCACAGGAATTATAATATCCATACTCTTTCAAGTATATCCATTTAACTGAATTCTCTTTTTAAAATCTCAAGGAAGCCATGTAGTTTTGCAGCACATCAATTGCATGTAAAGAAGTATAACATCTGTACTATAAATTTTGGGTCTGCTATTTGGCCACATACTCTGCATGATTTCATTCCTGGTTGTGGATCAAATTGATTTCTTGCACACAGAAGCTGTAGCTCTTTGAAGGAGTAGTGGATTAATAAAGATATAATGAAAGTACCACACTAGATCTTCCCCGCCTTGCCAGAATTCAACTTTATTATGGATTTTTGTGGGGTATGTAACCCATCATAAGCTAAAGAGTAGTTCAAGGTAACCTGAAGGATAAAATTTTTATTATTCTCATACATAAAACTTTCCAGCCTCTTAGTTTCCTCTGAAACAAGAATAATGCTACAATTATATAAAGACAGTGATCATCAAAACAGTATTTTCCGAAGATTTTAACCATACAGCATGCAATTTTGTCCCCTAATTTCCCCATCTTTTACTACTATATCGCTGAATGTCCTTGTGAAGCTATGCATGTGTGTATATATATGTTTATATGTGTAAGTGCATGCTTATAACTTTACATAGTTATGTTTGAATGAACTCATATAAAAATAAATGCACATATATTGTCATGTACAACATAATGCCATTTCTTTCAAGGATGGTAAGGCCTGGGTCTATTCGCATTGGACAAGTTCCTTAATATATCTAAATCTTAACTTCTGTCAAAAAGAATATCATCCCTAGGAGTATGGAGACAATTAAATGAGGTAACATGTCCAATGCTTATCAAAGTAATTATTAATTTATCAATAAATTCCAGTAATCTTAAAACAATGAAAAGCTCTTTAGCATGGTATTCTAACTCTGCAACTTTCTCAATGTTTCCTGTCATCCATCTCATTTAATAAAATTTTGTAGATATGTGATTACCAATTTAGAGCCTTGGGACTTTACGGATGCTAGTTTTTACTGGAATGTCTTTTCTTTGCAGTCATCTGCAAAATTTCTATTCCACTCTCAAGGTTTAAATCTAGCATCACTACACTGTGAAACATTTCTAGACTGCTTTTAGGTAGATGTGACAGTTTTCACCTTCGTGTGTCTTCAAAACCCAAAATATAGCCTAAGTACCTAAGTCACTATATGCAAGGAATTTTGCAATTTTGATTCCCATTCTCAAGAGTTAGCTTGGAATCATATCTAAATGGCTTGAGATCAATGATGTTCTCCATAGGATAGTTGGTGGTTACTGGACAGCAGCAATAAAAATATTGTTTTCATGTTATTTATAAAATCATCAAGCTATGAGCTATGAGACTGTGCTCAGAGATGGAAGGCAAAAAATAACGATTTAATGAGAAACAGTTCTTTGGGCACAGACATGACAGATAACCTGGGCGCATTGGTGTACAAAGTGCTATAAAAATTTTTCAAATCCTAGATAAACATTGTCTGCTTCATAAAAGACAATCTGACTTGCCTTGTTTCTTTTTGGATAGGGCTAGGTAATAAAAATTCACTTTAGACTCAGTAGAATACTGCTCAATGTAGATTTCTGGTTTCCCAGTGGAAGCATGGGAGGAAGGTGTATCTACAGTTATCTAAACATATTTAATTATTAAGCATTTGAAGAGATTTATTTAAAATGTACATTTATTTTGAGTTAAAGACAAATCACAGATATTTTTATGTCAAGAGTTCATCTAATTATATCAAAAATAATGTATAAATACGCACATTTCTTTTATCCTCTATAAAATATTAATATAATTAAATAACAACAGTTTACTTATAAAGCCTGGCTACAAAATGTAAGTGGGTAAGTTAGAAAGAGTGTAAATCATCAGTAAACAATCCACTGCTTGAATATTCTAAACTCTGTGATGGCACCAAAAACAGCTCTTCTGATTCTCAAATGTGCAATTACAATGCAGCTAGAGTCCCAAATCAGCTTGTCGCCATCATGTACTCCTGCTGAGTGAACTGTCTGATTGCCTCCTTGAAGACATTTTATTGTTAATCGCAATTTAAGTCAGTGTATTATTAGTTTCTGTGGTAATTTGATTTGGATATGCCTTTGTGTCATTCTTTTTAAAATTCTCTGTAGCATTTGCAGGAAGGGAGCTGACTGGTCGGATGACAAATACATATTGAGCATTAACTCCACAGGTGGTCGTGGTAAATGACTTTCTTCAGTGTTCTCTACAGAATAATGCCACTTTCAGTGATTGAAAGTTATTTTTTTTAAATTGAGTTATTATTCCCACCAACTACAACTATTTTCTCTCACAAATAAGGCCACATCTGTCAGTGACCTAATTCGGTATTTCATTCAAACAATACCAAACAGTATTTCTTTTTATAATCTGTTTGAATATCACCTAATGAAACCACACGTATTTGTGTTTGAGTTCTTGATATAGTAAGAATATTACATGGTTCTTATTCCTCCTGATATAAAATTTTTGTTTATATATTTGGAAGTCAAGGGTAGCTGCTAAGCCTAATTTCATAATTAGTAAGAACTTAGCGTAACATCTATGTCTCATTTTTCTATGAAGTTCACTGTTAAAAATACAATTCAAAGATTATTATGTTTGTTAATATCAACTTTAGAAGTAACTAGTAAAGAATTGAGTGTATTAAGAAGCACATTGAGAGGTTGTAGTCAAGGTCATTTTTATTTTTCACTTTCTGTTTACCCACTATTTTTCCCCATCCTACTTATATGGACAATAAAAATCATTTCTCGTTAAGCACACTTTTTACCTTTCATATCACTAAAAAATTGAGGAATTATGCCATATAGTAATATTTCATGCCAGTAAATAAAGTATGAACCAAATTGTGACATTTACTTTTATATAGACATTTACAAGAAAGTAATATAAAAAAAAATGGCAGAACAGGAATATCAAGAAAAATTTATAGTTATTAAGAATGAACCCAGGAAGTTACATACAATATCCCACACCTGTAATCCTAGCACTCTGGGAGGGCAAGGGGGAAGAATTGTTTGATACTAGGAGTTCAAGGTTAGCTTGAGCAAAAATGAGACCCAGTCTCACATAAAAGTAAAAAAATTAGCCAGGCATTGTAGTGGGTGCCAATAGTCCCAGTTACTTGTAGGGAGTGAGGGGTGAGGCAGGATAACTTGAATCCAGGAGTTTGAGATTGCATGGAGCTAAAGCTGACCCCATGGCACTCTAGCCTGGGTAACACAGAGAGACTCTGACTTTAAAAACAAACAAACAAACAAAAAATGCGATCTTAAAAATTTCCTTAGAATTTCGGAGTCATATTTTTAAAAAAAAATGTATTCTAGTAGTTGTGGAGAGTGAGATGTCCTGAAGTGCTTTCTATGATAATATTATTATATAAATAGGAGCTGTTTTGGGTTTTACATTTTCACATTTGCCTTTACTCATGAATCTCTCCTTTTCTGACAGGCAGCCGTAAGCCAGAAGTTATGCAATCCCTTTATGTTTATGTTGTATCACCTAAATAGAACCAACTAAGATAATTTACCAGGGATGACTAAACCAATAGATATTAAGAGGATTTTTCTAAAGCTTGGAAGCCAGGCAAAGTGAGTATAGATTTCTATTTGATGAATAAAAATGTTCAAAGAATGCAGTATTCTGTTTTAATTTTTTTACTTAAAATTTGAAAAGGAGACAAATTAATTACTCTTTGTTTGAATGTGATACTGTGAAAAATTTTCCAACATACCTAATTGTCTGAGTAATAAGAGTTCATTGAGTCTAACAGACTATAGCTTTGATGAAAAAGAATTGCCATGTAACCTGTATCTAGGAAGATGAATATTTTATTCTCTTTATTATTGATGATAGTGAGAAATTGCAGGACATGGTATAGAACTATTGACAACATCAAGACGTAATCTAAAAATTATTTAAAGCAAAAACATACTAATCATTCACTTATTTATTGTAACATATTGAATGCCCTTTACATTGTGATTTAATTGTTGGTGGAACATCTTTCCCAGTTAGTATTTTTAGAAATTACTAGTCTCTGTTGCACTAAGGCATCATATTGTCAATTCAACGTGACATTGGCACTGGCTCTTGCCTTCCATTCTTACACGCTTGGATGACCAAACCAAATGTGGTCAGAGGTTTTGGTGTAGGATTATTAGACTTGTCCAAAGAATATATGGTAAAGCTCTTTTCGGCAGTCAAGTTGTAAGATGCAAAATTTAAATAGCTGCAAGGGATACATTTTTCACTGTAAGGAGAAATTCTTAGTAACTGAAAACAATGAAGTGAATTCAAAGAGAATAGCAGAAATGAGAGGTATAAAGTCGTGGTTTTGTTCACTTTCCTGGCTCCAGTTATTCTGAGCGCTAGCTGTCTTTTTAGAATTTCAGCAACAATGTTATTCACTATTATATTTATATTTAATAAAATATCCTTTGGTACCTTAAAGGATAGATATATTGAATTTCTCTAGTTGACACTAAGACCTCCAGTTCACATTTGTTTTCAGGATTTATTGTATATTTGTAACAGAGGAAAAGGTACACTCCTATTTGGAATGAAGATATGTGGACTTTAAAAGATTAGGGTATTTGGTGGACCCCATAAATGGACATCGGAAATCTTACAGTAAGAACTTATAGATGAATGGTTTTCCTGCATGAAAATAGAAGCTGTTTTTAATTTATACACATGGAAAACAGTTACAGAAGTTTCAACTGGAAAAACAAATACAAAGTTAAACAAAACAAAGGAGGTAAATTTAAGCAGTGTGGTCAGCAGAATAATGGGCCCCCAAACACGCCCCCTTCCCAATCCCTAAAACCTGTATGGTCAGTAATAATGTCAAAAGTTAATGAAGAATGGAATGTATCACTAGTTTTCAATGATACTCTTGAAAATGTAGATAGTAGATCTTACAGGCTTTCACCACAGAAAAATGATAACTATGTGGTGTCATGCATTTTTTAACTCGCTAGCTTCCATCATTACATAATGTGTATGTACTTTAAAACATCACATTACACATGATAAAAATGTACAATTCTACATGTCAATTCTTTTAAGTTAATAAAGTTTTCAGCTAGAACTAATGTTGCTAATCATCTGACCTACAGAGCTATCAGATAATAAATTTGTGTCGTTTGAAGATGCTAACTTTGTGGTAGTTTTTTATGGTGGCTACACAACACTAATACAACACATAGTTTAACACTATATAGAGAGAAAATTGAGTAGTGAGTCTTGCTAGAAGTAAATCTGTTTTCTAATACTCAGTGGTAAAAATAAAGTATCACATGCTTAATCCTTTTAATTAAAGTACTTCATTTTTAATCTAGTGCAGTGAGAATACAATGATGATAGAAAGTTTAGTGCTCTGATTTCTTGGAGCTAAACACTTAAGTTAGATTTATAATGTGATATTTCAGAGGAATTATGGCATTATGGAGAAGGCCTTCCAAAAAGGCCACTTATTCCTGTCTAGAAAAGACATCTAGAAAGAGCAGAAATCAGTAGGGACCTAAATGATGATTAAATTTTTGTTAACATGTGGATAGATCAAGCAAACTATATGGGAAAAATACTGAAAGTTTAAATAATCGTGACAATCAAGAAACAATAAATTCAAAGTTATCTTAAGTACATTGTCAAGGTATCAATTTGACTCATTTTAATTAAGGTCTTAAAAATCACTAGTCTTTATGGTTTTATGATTCATTACATATAAGTAAGGCAAACACAGGTAGAAATAGTAATCGGTAATTCCTATAAGTAATAGAATTGTGAAGTTCTCCAATTTTCCTAAGAGCAACTCATTCTAACTCCTACTGTCTATATTTCCCAACAAAAATCACTAAAGTCCTATGACATTTTGCCTATTTTAAGAAACTGATGCCACCAAGTTCATTTCTTTTTTTTAATACGGAGGCTTCATGAATTTGTGTGTCATCCTCGTGCAGGGGCCATGCTAATCTTCTCTGTATCGTAGTTCATTTCTTTATAAACAAAATCAAGGCACATAATTACCATTTTAGAGACTCCCATGACATTAGCTATGCTGAACACTTACGCATCATTCTGGAAACACTACTTGCAACAAAAAAAAATAGCAACCCATTCAATTCTAAGTCCTAAAATACCTGAAGCATCTGTCTTTCAGAAACATGTACTTGGAGGAGAAATCACATGGAAGATAGACTTAAATCACAATCTGTCATCAAGACTAACCCAAACACATTAAGTGTTTTTTAAATATGCCTTTTAAACATCAGTAATGATGACATGTCTTTGAGCACAGCGGAGACACTGCCACCAGTGGGGACCACTTTACATTATCTTTCTATCTTTCATGGTTTACTTTTCACTGACCAGATGTTGCTGCAGCAGCAATATTATAAGAAACGATTAGATAATATTCCTGAATACTTTATAAACATTGATTTCATGGGGAATGTTTTTCAATTATGAGCATGTCCTTTGTACTTTTCAAATCTTACTCAGTGTCACCCATATGCCCACACATGAAGGGCATGTGATAGTCAAACTGTATGAGTTAGTATTAAAAGCAATACCGCAAATGGAGGAGGAAAGGAAATGATAGTATAAAGTTTACTTTTTAATATCATTTATCTTCAGGAAAATGTAAGTTTGGGACATTATATCAGATATGAGCGCTGTGTCAGTTCTAAGGTAAAAGCAGTGTATCAGCAGTAAGAAATCTAAAAACCTTCATGCAGCAAAAATTGAACAATCTGATACTTGGACATGAATTTTCCTTTAACAACTTCTGTTCTATCTCCAGTAATCTCTTTCTCTATCAAATTTTCAGGACCCTGTCAGAGCCAGTAAAATGAAAAATTATGATGAAGATTTTTTAGGGTATCGGGTCGTTCTCTGCCTTCTTTTTCTAAATTCCCTTTGGCTTTTATGTCTGAATAGTAGAGTTGTATGCTCATTTTGTCTTTTCTTTCTTTCTTTTTCTTTCTTTTTTTTTTTTTTTTTGAGACCGAGTCCCACTATATCTCCTTTAGTAAAGTGTCATGCCGTCACAGCTCAGAACAACCTCAAACTCTTGGGCTTAAGCGATTCTCTTGCCTCAGCCTCCCAAGTAGCCAGGACGGACTATAGGCACTTGCCACAATGCCCAGCTATTTTTTGCTACAGGGGTCATTGTTGTTTTAGCTGGCCCGGGCTGGGTTCAAACCTGCCAACTTTGGTGTATGTGGCTGTTGTTATAACCACTGTGCTACGGGCACTGAGCCTCATTTTTTCTTTTATAAAAATAGAAAGAATAGTTATTAATATATTTTTTACTCCAGTTTTTTGTTCAACAGTATCTAAATAAGTTTGTCTTGCCTCTAAACCAGTTCATTCTAGTAAATACCTGTGCCAAGTGTGGAATTTTGGCAAAATTATCTGATTTGCAATGGCTAAAATCATGAGACGTTTGACCAATTCTTAGAGGCCAGGTTTTGTGTATTATCTTAACAATGTCAGCAGGATCTCTAAGAACCTTCTACACATCCATTCCTCTATCCACATTGAGAGCTTTTAATCACAAACCTGTCCTCTAATGACAGAGGGCTGCAAAAGCTCCAGACATTATGGCATGAAAAAAAAAACAACAGCTAAACATGAGGGAAGGAAAGTAAGCAAAGGATATCTACTAATACTCCAGAAGAAAAATATCTCTGGGCACCGCCTCATACACACAATATTTCCATAATTGTCATATATCTCATTAGCAAGAACCACCACATACTTAACTTGAATAAAGCTCTTTATAAGGACAAATAATTATTGCTATTGACTAACAATAAGATTGAACATCAGGAGCTATGTGGGGGTTGACCTACCCAATAAACAACCAAATAATAGTCTGCCCTTTGCTGCAAAATGCTTCAACGTAGAGAAAGATGTCTTGTATGTGTGCATAAAAAGAGAGGACAGAAAGGAGGAGGGGGGTGGATGAGAGAAGAGGAAAGAAGAAGAAGAAGAGTTGAACTATAGTACAGAAAATATGCAAAACAAAATAATAGGGAATGACCTTCAGGAAGATTTAAGTTAGTGGGGTTAGCACTTGATATATTTAGGGGAAGCTATCCATATTTAAATCTGTCAAGTGTAGAGTATAAATGTCTTAACACAATAATTAAGAAAGTGTGGTGAAGGCAACGTTAACCAGTTTGTTGTAAGTTTTTCAAATTGTATATAAAAGCAGCACATTGTATCCCATATTATTATTAATGGACATGGCTATTGTTTAATAAAAAAATACAAAAAATTAAATTTTCTTTACTTCTGGTGACACCAGAGGGTTTAACACTGAGGACAATTATAGAAGAGATATAGGAAGAAACTATGAGTGTTGGGCCTAGAAAAGAGATTCAGGATGAGGAGGAATGAGCAGAAGAATGCTATGTGACCAAAGCGGACTCCTTCAACACCCCAAAGGATTACACAAGACCCCCACCGTGGTTGGTCCTCAACCACAAAGGAACTTCTGAAATGTCAGATACCGAATTCAAAATATGGATTACAACAAGCTCTATCATATGGATTAGAAAGTTGGAACCTAACACAAAGAAGCCTTCCCCATCCCCCCCACAAAAAACTTTCAGCAATCATTCACCAAATCGATATTTTAAGTAAAAACATAATAGAATTTTTGGAAATGAAAGAATCAGTTAGGGAACTTCAAAACATAGACTACATTGAGTAGAAGAGAGGATTTCCAAACTTGAAGAAAAGGCTATTGAAACAAAAGGATATCATCTTCAAAAATAAAGAAAAAAAAATGAACAAAAATTTTAAGAACTGTGGGACTCTATAAGACAACTAAACTTAAGAATTATAGATATCTTTAAGGGGGAAGGAGAAAACCAAGAAGCATGCACAACCTTCTTGAGGAAACTTTCTGGGTCTTGCTGGAGATGTAAACATTCAGATACATGAAGGGCTTGGAACACTTAGAAGATTCATTCTAATGAGGACATCCTCTTAAGGAAGGTCTTGCTACGGGTAAGATATGTCTGAGTAAAAATTAATATGTGCATGTCCTATGTTAGCCTATCTATAGTTGTAGTTTTCAGAGCAGAAAGTTGTTTCATGTCGTCTATTTTCTGAAGAGACTAAGAAGAGTTGTAGATCTTCAGTTTCCTTGGCTTTTGTCTTCTTGTGAGGAGTGATGTCTCCTACGCTTTTTGCATGTCAGGCTTGAAACTCAAAGTCCGTGGTGTATTTTTTTTGAGACAGAGTCTCACTCTTTCACCCTGGGTAGAGTTCTGTGGCGTCACAGCTCACAGCAACCTCAAACTCTTGAGCTCAAGAAATTCTCTTGCTTCAGCTTCCCAAATAGCTGGGACTGCAGGTGCCCACCACAATGCCCGGTTATTTTTTGGTTGTAGTTGTCATTGTTGTTTGGCAGGCATTGGCTGGATTTGAACCTGCCAACTCCAGTGCGTATGGCTGCTGAGCTATAGGTGTTGAGCTATCTGTGGTGTATTTTTAATGTTAAAAATCCCCATAAATATGCACAATTATTAAGCATATTTTAAAAAACAAAAATAACACAAAAAATAAATTGAAATTAAAAAAAAAATTGAAATAATTTTAAAATTATCCTACATATATACTTGATAGCAATTTGTACATGTACTTTAATTGCTAAAAAATGAAAATAAGCTACTGGGATTGAAGTCTAGCAGATCTTGTATGTTATTTTCACAATGATTTCTACAAGTTTTGAAAAAAAGTATGTCACGTGAGAAGAATATATCATGTGAGATATGTTTATTAAGAATAGAGGTCGTACATGGTATGTGCATGAATTTATACCACTTTTGATGTCTTGGTGTTTGTTAGTGAGTAGTAGTGTATATGTTACACCTTTCCAGGTATCAGTAATTCAGAAGTGAAAAATAATAAGAAGAAAAAAACATACAAAACGCCTCTAATATTTCTTATGTCTTTTTTAATCTTAGGAAACTGAAAATATTGTTTTACCTTATTTGATTACTTTTTTTTTAGAGACAGAATCTCACTTTATCACCCTCTGTACAGTGTTTTGGCATCACAGCCCGGCAACCTCCTGGACTTAGGGGATTCTCTTGCCTCAGCCTCCTGAGTAGCCTGGACTACAGGCACCCACCACAATGCCCAGCTGTTTTTTGTTGCAGTTTGGCTGGGGCAGGGTTTGAACCCACCATCCTCTGTACATGGTGCCAATGCCCTACCCACTGAGCCACAGGCATCGCCCAGCTTATTTGATTCTTTTTGAGAAAACAAGAGTAGCCATCCAACCAATATCACAAACTATAAACTATACATTGAACATCTTTCTAAATTAAAAATGCACACATTTTGTGTTTGTTAATTCCACTTTTGAGACTTGGTCTTATTACTACACTAGCACATGTGAAAAAGATTGATAATACATGTAAGGATATCTATACGCATGGGAAACTTCCCCAAACTTAATGTGAACTTGAAATTATTAGCAACAAACTAGCATTACTTCACAGCAACCTTTCCATGTAGCCCACGAAAAACATTACTTTTTTAAGAAAGAAACTGAAGTACAGGGACGTAGTTTAAGTGATACCTAAGTCATGTGGAGACTGCGCTCTGGTCTCCTGCTCTTCATCCAGTTTGTATGTCAGTTCATATTATTACAAATGGTGTTCATTTAATTAGGTCTATTATTTCAGTTTGACAAAATTTTTTCTTCATTTTATGAATTTTTATTTTTCATTGTAAACTGAAAATTTATATTTGCATATATTTTTGTGATAAAATTGATGTGATTGATACTATATGGTATAACTAAATCAAAATAATTAGCACGTTCATTACCGCAAATAATTACCATTTTTGGTGAGGAGAATTTTTGAAATGTACTCTCCCCATTTCTCCCACCTCCATCCACCATTCTACTCTTTGCTTCTTTAAGTTTCATTATCTTATTTGCATTTCAAAGCCATTCAGTGTCCTTAAATTATAGTTAATGCGTCTAAGAATAAGACATGTGGGTTTTCAACCTACTTGAAACTTTCTTCTAAAGATCCCGACATTCCAGAAATATATTCTAATTTGTGATTAATACTATTTATTAAATTTATTTCTCTACTATCATTTGTCCTTGAGACGTTAAGATTAACAGTGCTTCACACTTTGGAAAAGTAACATTTTATTTGACATTTTCAAAGAGCAGAGATAATCTTTTGCCTCCTAACCTTTAAAAAAATGATGAAGTGTAGGCTTGATGATGTCATTTTGACTAGTGTAATCCCTTCAACAATGACCCTTTCTGTTCCTTCAATACGAACAAAAGAGGCATAGGCTTTGCATTTTTCTAATACAATTTTTAAAAGTATTTCACAATTATAGTTTTTCATTATGTGCTTCACCTGGAGCTATCTCTAACATTTTTAAGGGATAAACAATTTCTACCATTGACGATAACACTTGAATGTTAGAACCATATTATATGTCATGGAATACTTACTTGCAGTAAAGCTTCATTTACATTATACTGAATCAATGTTGTTTTATATTAAATGACATAAAATGAAGTAAAATGATTATTCTCATCGGAGTGCATTGTGGGTAAAGGACACAGTGGATTCATGTCTTTTTCTAAACAAATTAATGAGCTTATGAGCAAATCATAAGCTCATCCTAAAAATAACTTGAAAAAGTACTGTATTCTTTCAAATAAAAATTTAAAATTAAATATCACAAGCTAATAAGTTTAACATATCATTATTTCATTGGACTTGCGACAATATTAACTTTTGATGTGAAATTTAATGTTATGAACTAATAAGTTTAATACAGTGTTTTTTTCACCGGACTCCCAACAATAACAACTTTTAATGTGGCATTCAAATGATTAAGTTAAAGGCCAGTGGGATATAGAAGTTTACAAGTTTAATAATGATTCAAAGTAATAAGAATCATAAGGTGGCAGAAAAAAAAATTCAAAGAAAATTTAAATAAATAAACATACAGGATGAATAATCTTTTCAAGTTTTTATTATTAAACTGTGAGGGAAACTGAAATAACAGACTGTGGCACTTGTGTTCCATATTCCAAAATCACCACAGTCATATTTCTGATTACAAATTCTCTCTTAGAACCATGTTACTGCACATTCCGTGGTAAGGGGTAGAGCCTATTATTTCCCCTGCTTTTGCATGTGGGTGGGAGATTATGACTACTCTCATGACTGGAATGTGCTGGAAGAGATAATGCTGTGTGATTCCAAGGCCAGATGTAAAAGCACCTTTCATATTCTCTTTCTCTCTCTCCACCCAGCCCTCCTTTGGTTTCTAGTGCTCAAAACCCGCACATAATGGTCTGGGGAAGCTCAGCGCATAAAAAACGCTGTGTATCTTTTTTTCCAACTGACAGTTTCAGAAAAGTTTCAACTGACAGCCAATATCAAACATTAAGCTTGTAAACAAGTGAGCTCTCGGATGACTTCAACCTCAAACCTTCAACCTCAAACCTTTGTATTGCTTCAGTCCTGTGCAAATGTTAGAATGATGTTTGTTGTTGCTGTAAGCCACTCATTTTCTGGGTAACTGGTTAGGCAGTTGTAACTAAAGTATGGAGCAACAGCCATACTTACTGTTTTTCTTCTCATCCAGAATATAAACAAGCTCTATGAAGGCAAAATATGGTATGTCTTATTCACGGCTACTTCTTTAATAGTTTGGCAAATAGTGTATACTAAAAAATCAAGTGAATTAATATATAGGAAATTTACCATATTGTTCCACAATGAAACTTTCAAGACTGTTGGGATGCCTCCCAGAGTCTTTCTCACCTTCCAAAATATGTTTTAAATATTTATGCCTTAAGTATTCATGTTAGAAAGATAGCTTTTGTTTACTCTTACATATTGGGTGTTTCTTACGATCTAAGCAAATTGTTAGAGACTGTAGATTAATAACTCACCATCTCTATGTCCCCATTTGCTTTGGAACATACAGTCTTGACCCAGAAGCAACCTCTTCTCAGGTCTTTTCTTTTTTCCTCACCACCCCCTTCCAAAGTTTTCCTCTTCTTGAAAAGGACACTGCTTAAACCTTCTCACTTACCTGCCTTGCTTTTACATGGTTAACACTTTGTAAGTGTATTTGCATTTCTATTGTGATTTGACTTGATGATTTTAAACTTTTTTCATGTGACTTTTCAGACCTAAGGGAAATGCAAATGGTCACAAGGGTCATGTTGTCTCTGTTCTGCTGTTTCGATCACATTTCAGGCTTTTCTGACTATCAGACAAATTGGGTATCACTAGTATTTCTACATAAGTCCTGTAGCATCGCAATACCTATCGTCCGCCCCAATGGGTGCATTCTTCTCTTAGATGGGGGACAAGTGGTCTCCATCATTTTTATTGATGAATAAGCCTATATAGTTGCTTTTTTTCTGCTTTAACTTCCACATGGAGTGTTGTTCTTTTGCTAGATTTTGTCATATTTCTTTCATTCCCACCAATATATCCTGTCACCAGGTGGTTTTGTGTGGCAGAACGTCCTAAAGGGTAGGTAGTAGAACAAAGCCATTACCATATAGTGCGAGAAAGAACTGTGAAGCCGTGTGAGATGTCACTCTTCCTAGAAATGCCTCATACATTCCCTAAGGAAGATAATTTTTCGCTGCCTATTGGTATTCCTAGGCTTGTCTCTTGTCGTGTATCTGAGACCTTTCCCTTTCCTTGGCCAAGCTCCATCCCAAATTCTAGTCATCTTATGAAGCAGAACATTTTAATAATGTCCCTCCCCCTACATAAGCATCTACATACTATATCTTTATCTTCAAATTCACAAATTATTATTATGGTTCTCATTTTATACAAATAAGGGGGACTCATTTCCTGAGAGTTCGAAAGCTTGAATGCTTTAGAAATTCAAAACACTTAATGGCCTTGAAAAAATAGTTCTTGTTAAGTGAAAGAAGGACCTAGATCTCTTTCTTCCAGGTAAAATGAAAGGCAATAATGTATTTGGCAAAGTGTAAAAATATATTCTATTCATTTTGTTATCCTTATGCATTGTCAAGTATGTTGAATACATTATTTTTTTAAGTAATAAATAATTAAAAGAGAAGGTTAAGTTCTGAAATACCATTGGGAATTGACTTTGTGATTTCAGTTACGAATAGGGTTGGTGAAGAGCTACACTGAGTAGAAATTGATGGAAATATTCTTTTTTCTTTTTGAAATATTCTTAATACTTAATTATTCATCAGCTAAACATATAAGGAAGGAAAATTATTTTGTAGAAATTTTATTCTCTCTCTCTCCATATATATATATATGTATATATATATATATGTGTGTGTGTGCACATACATATATATTATTAGTGGGGAAATATATATAAAGTTATAAAACTAGTTAAAAGATAAGATGGTTTTATGGTTCAAAAATAGAGTTTTTATCTATTCTTTTATATGAATGTGATAACGTGATAGAATATATCACAAATTTCAGAATATCTTTAATTCCTTTACTAATATTTGGTTGTAGGAAATGAGGGTGGGAAGCACTAAGTTAGCCTGCAGCTGGGTAATTATCACTCTTTGTTCCTTAATTCACCAATTAGAGCTCATTTTTAGCTGGGTCTCTCAGAGACAATAATCTTGTGACTAAGTGGAACAGGAGGAGGGTCCTGTGAGCCTCTGGTTCCCAAAAACACTGTTACACACAACCCCAGTCACACCACCCACAGCCCAGCTATAGCAGTGAATACGGATTAACAAGCCTCAAAATACTTTCGATAAAAGGTTTTAATAACATATATTTGAATGGGATACATTATTTCTATAATAAAACGTTACTAATCTGTCAGTTTTCAGAGAACATCTTTCTCTAGTTACAATGTTACAAGGCACACACCTCTGTAATGGAAACTAACTTATTTATTAATATCCATAAGATGGAGTATGATACTAAATACGTGATTAGTAGGATCTTTAGTAATTGAAGGGGAAGAAGAAACAAAGCACGGCTTTCCATACTTAAATTATACTTATTATATTACTGCTAAAAGTACATAGTCTTTATGTTTAAAGGCTTTGGAAAGCCTCTAATTGTACTGTGTAAAGGAAATCTATTAAGAGTGAGGTCTTTAAACTTATTTTGCACAACACCAGGGCTCTTTTTTTATGTACACTCCCATCCTTATTTTCCTTGCCCCATGCTTGTGACTTCTGTAGTGCTGTTTTTCTGTCCGAAGCGCCTTCTTTCTATTCTTATGTATCTTTAACCTCGTTTTCCCCCGTCGATTCTATCGCCTGATCATTAAATCTATTCACAAGTCTTCCATATTAGTACAGCCCTCTAAACCAAACAAAATTAAACATCATTCCATCTATATCACTTTTAGTTTCCGTAATTTAGCTCTACATTCTTGCACAGCTAATCTTTTCAGACTATTTTAAACACACTAATTAACTTTCTTAACTTCACATTCATTCTTTGACTCAGAACACTTTTCTCTGCTTCCCTTCCCCGTGTACTCAATCCACCTTCCTCAAGGACATCAGTCCTCTCCATTGCTTAATCTCAGTGTGAATGACTCACCCTCATCCTAATTGAAATCCACAGAATTTGGCCATGCAGGGCAATTGTAATTACCAAAACGTTCACATTGCTTATCTTTCAACATGCCATGCTCTCTTTCTTTCCCTTTTCTGATGGGAACATTCTTCCTTCATTGGGGGCATTTGCTGTCTGTCTATCGGCCTTTCTCTCTCTCTGATTTTGTCTACTTCACAGCTTCAGCAACTACTTACATGGTCATGTCTCCACACTTCTGCCTTTTGCTGATCAGAGTTTGAGATAATGGATTTTGGATTCATGATGTAATCAAAGCCCCATGGATGGAAACCTGCATATGTAACTTGTAAAGCACATTGAAAGGAAGAGAAAGTGACCAAATTATTAAGAAGGGAATATTAGAGACTGCTGTGGGGGGAGGAAATCATTACCGGTGACCTCTGTAACAAAGGGGAGCCAGTGTATTTCTTTTTTACCTAAAATTAATTATTGGGCTAAAGCAGAGAAATTTCCAGATATTCACTCTTGTTGAATTTCTGATAGACTTCTAGGAACTTTCTATCATGTTTCAAAAGTACAGCTTTATTTTATGGAATGTCTTTTCAAAGGATCTTTGGGAAAGCATTGACCAAACTGATACTAGACTTTCAAGTTCTTGGTCTCGGTGATTTAAAGAATAAATCTGTGGACCACAGATCAGTGGGAAGACAGAATTTATTTATAGAAAAGAATACAAAAACACTAAAGTTCCTGGTAGGGAGAGAAAACCCTAGTTGGGAGAGAAAAGCTCTCTCCGTTTTTTTCTCCTCCGTCTTTCTCTCCTTCTAGCGGTGTATATAGGTGCATGGGTTCCTATGTGAGACCAGCAAATGAACCGACACAGTCTCTACCACTGGGACAACGTGAATGAATGTACTAATGAATGGACACAGTCCCTTCCGCTGGGGCAAGGTGAATGAATGTACTAGTGAATGGACATAGTCCATTCACAGACCTGAGACCTAGGAAACTTACATGAAATTGACCTAGGCATAGGAAATGGGGGTTCCGTATTTAGTCGTAAGTGTAAAGGGGAAGGAGAAGGTGCTGGTGTCTGCCCAGCAGTTGTCTGGTCCCTTTGACTATTGAAGCCTGTGGTGGGGGAGGGAGGCTCCCCCCCTTGCCTATGCTGTAGCCCACTGGTTCCTCTGCCGGCTGCATCAACATTGCCAAGGTGGAGGCGGCGGGTCCTCCAGCCCAGCTCCACAGAGCTGGCTGGGGCCCCACCTGTCCTGTATCAAAACCAGTGTGCAAAACATTCAGCTGCCCTCTAATGTGATTCTTAATTACCTGTAGTTTGCATTTTCCAACACAGCCACTTGAACTGTAAGCAGGCTCACGCAAAGCAGAATCCAAACTAAGCAGAATCCAAACTAAGAGCAGTTAGGGAAACAAACATTGCTCCTGGACATCAGCTATTTATTTCATAAACCAAGGTATGCTGTTATCTGTGTATGAGTAAAGTGATATAAACATCTGCAAAATAAACCCCCAAATAAAGAACAATTGTTTTGGCAGAGAATTATAGAACTCTACAGTTGGAAGGGATCATTTTCCAGAGAGTAAAATTGGGGAGCATGACTTTGTCAATGCCTCACTGACACTGATGGACCATGGCATTCATACACTCTGGGTCCCAGTTCATTTTTAATTTCATTAAAGTTATTGAATACTATTTAATTTTTCTCTTTTACTCAATGAGGAGAAATACAACACTATTGATACATAAAAACATGGTTATATCTCTCTGTCTTTCTCATTCTTTCTCTCGGTCTCATCTCGGACCCTTTCTGTACTAATAAGGATGAAGATACAGCTTCTTGATATAGCAACAAATATTTCTGATAACCGATTTTTGCCACCTACTATGTAATACAATTTTATTTATCAAAAATAATTCTAAATTTTATGTATGCACACACACATCACAATGTTCCTCCCAATTTTACATAATAACATATAGATGTGTTTGAAAGTTGTGCAATATGAAACAACAGAATTGTCTGAAATACCGTGTTTCCCTGAAAATAAGACACTGTCTTATATTTATTTTTTTCTCAAAAAGGCACACTAGGGCTTATTTTCAGGGGATGTCTTCTCTCCATGCTGAAATGCATAGTGTGGCTATGCAGCGTATCTGCCCATCACTAGGTCTTATTATCGGGGTGGGGCTTATATTTAACAAATGCTTAGAAATCCTGCTAGGGCTTATTTTTGGGGTAGGTCTTATTTTCGGGGAAACACAGTAAGCAAAATATATAGAGTTTATAATTTGAGTGATTACCAGAGAGAAAGAAAAAAAAATAAAAGTCCATGTCAAATCTATAGGCAATAAAGCATGTCTGGAAATAGTAAAATGAATCACTACAGGAAGATGAATTGTTCCATGAAAGGTGAGAGAACTTTTCCTTGTACAACAATCAGGAATTCACTGAACAAAACAAATTATCTCCTGTCAGCCATTTGAATAATGGCCTCAGAAAAATAAAAGGGTTTTAAATATAAAAGATGCCTGTGAAATGTGTATAGGCACTTTGCACATCAGATAACATGATAATAAATGTCATACTCCTTAAGCCTACTTCAAATAACATTTCATTGTTTTACCAATTTTATTAAAATAAGAAGACACTAAAGCTTTTTATCCTGAAAGCATTTCTGTAAATTTGATTTATTCTTGAATAAATAGCTAAATGTTATTTGGGAAAAAATCTTGTTATGCTGTGAAGGTAATTGCAAGATGAACCAGCTATGAGTTCCAACTAACAGAAAGAAGCATAACTTTTACCTATACATGTTTTTCACACTTAAAATAAATTTGGTTGCATCTTCTAAAATTGCAGAATGTGAATTTCTTGAATGATGCTCTAGAAATACATTGGCTAACTACATTTTTTAAAAAGTAGTAAAATCAGAATTTCCATAGAAGATGAAATATAAGGTTGCAGAAACCTTTGCATTGAATGATCAAGGGTCTCTTGCTTGATTCTACTTTCAAATAGTTATTGGGAAGTACTTTCATTTTAAGTCCTTTCAACCACATTTTGTCACCTTAGGGGATACTAAAAATGTTATTCTATACTCCATTAAAAGACAGATATAAGTCATGAACTTGCATCACAGATTCTCCCACCTGAGTTTGGATATCCCTGGGATGTGGCAGCATTAAGTCACTGCAAAATTGATTTGGGTTTTCTGCCTTAGAGTCAGGCTGACCTTGAATACTGCAGGACTCTTGAATTGACAAATCAATTGTAGGGCTCTAAAATCACCTTGGCTTCCTCTCACACTATCCTCCTTTCCCTCCTGTTTTATGCCCAAATATACACAAGCAGCCAGACAGCATAGCTTGAGAAGCCAGACAGGATGTCAGCCAACCATGTCTCTTTTGAGCTAAGCATTCTAAACTTGAAAGGGGAGCAGATACATATCCTGAGTACTGTCAGGGCCTGCCAACCACCTCTCCCATCTATTTCTATTTCCTGGAATCTGTAACGATGTTTCCACTTTTAGGCTCCCTGTGAAATTTGTTGTCTAGGCCAGTATTTTTTCTACCATGTGCAATACCATGAAACACATAATATAAAGCACAAAGGCATCAACAGATGACCCGGCTGCACTTGAGGGCTGCAGGGGTCACTATCTCACCCAGTTCAAGATGTTCAGACTTAGAAAAACTGACTGATAAGTTGCATATGTATCATTAAACTCACATAAATATTGTCTATTAACATTTAATGGACAATAGCTCTTATTGGGAGGTATCCTCCATATCTTTGTGATTCCTCATATTTAGTGACCCAGTATTGCTCTCTGAGTTTAAAAAATAAAAAAGCAGGGGCACAGGGAGAATAATCAAACTCCTTTATTAACTCTTTTCACTTGATATGTAACTTATCAAATTTCATTGCTTCTCACATCAGCAACAGTAACTTTAGAAAACATATTTTTGAGTTTGGTTTGTTATAACTAGAAAATGTAATCTTAATGAGCTTTATTTTTGGCATTCATGTATTTAAAATCATTATTACTGCTCTTTCAAAAGAGGGTAAAGTGCATAATTTATATTCAAAAAGCCTATAGACCAATATTATTGCTGAGTGAAAGGGTTTTACCATAAATCATTATCCCTCCCTGCTTCCTTTCCCAGTATAGTTTCTCAGTGTCTTCACTGAATTGCCATGAAATTTACACCTTTGATCCTTCTATCAAATCTGATTATATAGTGTGTAATACTCAGAACAATTTCCATCTAATTATTACAATGACATTTATCAGAATAATATCCCTTGACATTTACCACAAATTGTACTATTTAGATTTTGTTCTCTGAATCTTGAAAGAAAAAAAAAAGTATTTGCTATTATAGTAAATTATATATACTACACATGTACTTTCATTTGTTTTTGTTTTGAATTTTTTTCTTGAGTCTGATAAATTTTTATAGGAATCCGTGGTTCAAGATTAGGTAGAATTTTCATTGAAACTGACATTTCTCTGGTAACCTTCTCCATTGCTTACAATGTAGCCAACTTCCTTACATGCACTAATTGTAAGATGCCTTTGAACTTAACCTTGCTACTGTAAAATATAAGCAAGATGAAGCATTAGAATTTTCCCCCAAAAGCTATGAAGGATAAATAATGTGTATCTCCCCAATAGTCCATATGTTCTATGACATGATTTTAGGGGTATTTTTTTTAATATATTGGTTGTGATGCTGCTTTTTAAAATTGGCAATAAAGACGTTTAGTCTTTAAATCCCATCAGTGTGCACAGTACGGTGGTATTTTGAAAACTCTGTAAATATATTCTTTGATAGTAATAGAATCCCTCAAAAATATTCCTAAGAAAATATTATCTTTGCCAGCTAGTAATAAACTATATAAGCAAATAAAAGTGAATTGGGTATGAGAACAAGAGAACAATGATCTAAGGTCCTAAAATCTGTATCCCAGACACAGGTTGCTTTACTAAAATCTTGAAATTTCATCTGAAAAATAAGAATTGGTTGCATGGTCTCTAGATTCCTTAAAACTGTAAATAATTATTATTCTTCTTCAGAGGACAAAACGTGTGCTCAAATAATCCAAGTGAACTCTGAATAGTCTTGCTGTTTAAAGAGAAATGGAAAAGCAGCTATGCCAGGGCAAATAAGCACTCCCTTCCATGGATATAAGAAGATAATTCAATTCAGAAAATATGTGTACGTAATCTGTTACGTGCTTAGTGCAGTCAAGGAGATTATATTGATGTAAGATGCTATTACAGGGTCCTGAGAAAATTCATGGCTCTACCGTAGAACCTACAAATGACTTCAAATGAAGGTAATTCTGTTTTGCTGATTTTACTTCTGAAGGATAATGCAAACATCAGCTTCTAATTACTGTGCAAGATTAGTGAGAAAATTCAATAAATGATATTGGAAATGAAATTGGAAATGCATATTGGAGCAATTTAAAATATACCGTGAAAAAGTTAACTAAAACTTTAAAGAAGTATAGAATTCTCTACATTAAAAGGCAAAAATTTTCATTGTTGTTATTTTTTTCTAGCATGATAGGAAAATCACAAGATTTGCATGGGCTTTCCAACCTATTTAATTTCTCTGAGTTTTATTTCCATCATCTGTTAGAAGTACTAATAAAAATATACTCACCACATAAGTAGACATAAAATATAAGTTGTATTAAAGCTCTTTGTGCCTAAGAAAACAGCTAATAAAATTTCTACTTCCTTCCCCTTGACTTTAGAACCTTGTGAAGGTGGGGAATATTTTAACCTGTCTCAGTTTCAAAGCCATATGGGGTAGGCTCTCCCACATGCATTATAATTTTAGAGACGTACACAAGGAGTTCACACTCACTTCCATTTATTCCAGTTGATTAAACCATAAAAATAAGCTGATTTTCTTATACCTAGACTATGTTAAACCTTCAATAAGTAGAACATATCTTTCCATGTTGCCCTTAGCTTATCAAATTCCACTTTATAACAATGAGTGTTTATTCACCGATGGCTCTGTGCACGCACATAATTTTTTTTTAAGTATATAGCTAGCTCTTGAGGCAATAAAAAGCAGTAATTAGATAATGCAAAATCCTTTACATTTGATTTTGGATTCCATTAGTTTGGGGTGTTTTTTTTTTTCCAGATTTACATTCCTAATTATGTTTTATTCAGGCTAATATTCAAACTAGGTTGCCTGCCTGAACATAATTATCAAGGGTAGAAGACAGCTTATAAGAGGGCTGGGGAATAGCAAAAAGACCTATACCCATGCTAATAATGCAAAGACGCAATAAAAGGTAATTGCATGTAATCCACACATTAAATTACCTGCATGCAAAGAGTAAAGGGTGAATAAGTCATCAAGTATATATTTCAGTATTTAATTACTACTCAGAATTCAGGACTATTCTCACGTGATACCACGGTCATTCCACTCCAATAAAAATCTCAGCCTTCAGAGAAAAGTTAGTTACTTGTGGCAATCGTAAGGGGTGTTAACAAACATGTTTTATATTATCGTTTATGTTTATTACATTATTTTTATATTATATTATTATGTTTCTATTATTGTTGTCATGGTTTCATGCTGAATAATCTTATCATATAGCAGGAACATGAGAATCAAGTGTTCACCTTACAAATAGCCAGCTGCTTTACTAACAATTGCAGGTGCAAGAAAAGAACGGAAGCACTGAGATGTGATGCGGGGATAGAAAAGGGTGAGTGGCTTAAGTCTGTAAATTGTTTTCTACATGGAATAATTTAGTTTGAATAACTGGCAACGTGCTGAGTCGGCAGTAACTATGGTTCACTCTCTTGCCCATCAGCATTTATCCCACTCAATCCATGACTTGGCCAACAAGAGCAACATGGCACAACAAAGAAAGCAAAATATAATTTTACTTCCAGGATTCTGAGCGTTATATCTTACTTAGCTGAAAATCTTCTGCCAAGAGCTCTTGTTCAGCCTCTGTCAGTTTTCACAGTTTCTCAGTGAATAACCTGAATTTATTTCAATGCCCTTGATTGTTTATTCTGTGTCTTTCTGTTCTTTATCTTAATTATTTTCAAACACACTGTAACACATAATGATATTGAGACCGAGGTAGTAAAGAAGGGAGGTCCTGATGAAAAGCTGATGGTGACAGTACGGACAGGAAGTTACTCAAGTAGCTTGAATTGTGAGACTTCAGCCACTGCCCTTTGATCACCCACGAGTAGAAATGAAATTTGGTCCACCCATTGGTCACTAATGGTAGACAAAGCTGAGTGAACATTTCACAAGCGTAAAGTTCAAAACAACCCACTGGACAAAAATATAATTTTATTTTTCCCTAACTTTCAAGCTAACATTGTGCCCAACAGCACTTGATCTAGTCACCTACAAGTAAAGAGTCAGTAATCAGCTAATTAGTGTCTCAAGGTTACAGAAGTGTCAAGATATTTATTCCTTCAGACCCCAAAGCTTCTGGAGAGAATCCGAGGAAGAAGAATGATACAGCCAATACAATTGGCCAAGATAAGCACAAAAAACTAACTTTATTCTTTAGTTTATTTCATATGTACATGACACTTATTTTTTTGCTTTGTTCTCTAACAAAGACCTACAGTGCACTACCACATAAAAATAATGAGGATAAGCTCTAGTTGGTCATTAAGCATTATCATTTTTAGAAATTAATTTAATTATGTATTGTAAAGATTTTGCATTTATGAACGAGAAAATTAGTTTACAGTGTTTTTCTTAGCAGCACTCTATAAGTGTTGAGGATCAGTGTAACATTGGTTTAGTAAAATTAATTAGAAATTATTCAATTCTCTGTTTTCTGGAAGAGAGTGTATTAAATTGGTAGTTTTTTTAAAGTTTCATAGACTTTTTTAATAAAGTTATCTGAATCTAATGTTTTTTTAGGTTTTTCATTACAGTTTGTTTCAATTTATTAAACTGAGAAAAGGCTATTCTTTTCTTTCTTTTATCTATTTTGACAATTTCATCTTCAGAAATATATCCATTCCTTCTAAATTGACAAATTTAATATGTAAAGATGTTAATAACATTACTTTAATATCCTTTTAATATCTGTATGAACTAGAATGATGTTTTTTCATACACCCATATTTGTGTGTTATGTCTTCCTACTAAATTAACTCATAACTTTAAGAAATTCATCCATTTTATGTCTGAAAATACTTTTTAACATGAAATTATTTTTATCTAAAATTAATATAGCTGGGCAGCACCTGTGGCTCAAAGGAGTAGGGCACTGGCCCCATATGCCAGAGGTGGTGGGTTCAAACCCAGCCCCGGCCAAAAACTGCAAAAAAAAAAAAAAAAATTAAAATTAATATAGCTATATAGACCTTTTTATATTTATTGTTATAGTTACATAGTACAGCATTTTGCAATGTCTAATTTAATTACTTTTAGGCAGAGCTTATATTGTCAAATGTTTCAGTATTTTATGAGTTAGTTGTGTAATATTCTATAAAATTTACTTGGTAATTGACCATATTCAAATAGTCTATATTCACCTTGATTGTTATCTCTTAGTTTATTTTTTTCTATCCACGTATGTAAACTATGACAGTTAGACTCCAAAACACTACTAGGTTTTGAACCTACTCTTTCTTAAGGATCCAGCCTTTTGTGCCACACTGGGGAGATCCTAAATACAAAAATCCATCTGCATGTGGAGAGTGAAGACAGTAAGGGAAGGAAGATTTGTTGGAGCACTGGACTGGGGGACTAAGCAAAGGAAATATGGTAACTTCTTTCTTTCGTAGACTTTACATGTTTTCTCAGACATACTTAATCTATCATTTAAAACTAGTGTGAACTCCAGAGAAGGCTTGTGGTTGGGATCTGGGGAAGATTGTCTAGTTGGGGAGTGACAGCAGGATTGTAGGGAAGGCATTCATAAGGACAAGTGTGAGTAAACAGGAGGACCAATGCAGATCCTTAATTTGAATCACAATCACTTCCTCCCAACGGCTGCTGCACAAAGAGTGTAACCCCTGGTACCTAAAAAAGTAAGGGCAAGAAGCGTGATGAGACTGAATCACACATATGGCAGCAAAAAAACAACCTTTCAAAACAGGTTACAGGTGTTTCCATATTTGTGCTGCTTCTGCTGTGTCTATTAATCTCAAATAAAATAATAAAACATATCTGCTGTGTATTACTAAAAATTTACAGAAAAGGAAGCTCGGTCTCAGGAAGTTTAAGTACATTTATGTCACATAAGTATTAAATAGCAGCCCTGTTCTGCATTTTTGACTTAAGACCTGTCAGACTCCACCATTCAATTTCCTTGTGCTTTTGCATATTCTCTTAGGCAAAGATTCGAACTGTATTCTTCATTCCAGCATCTTTAACGATAGAACTAGTTAGCTTTTGTATCTGGTAAATAATAAAATTATTTCATTATGTATATTTAAAGGATTTAAATATCAAGGATTTAAGGAATAATGTCAAGATCAAGACAGTTTGTCATTAAGCAACTGACCAATTCTGCCTCAAAGCAGAATTAACCTCTTTTTTCTTTATTTCTCACTTTGTTTCCTTCTTTCCTTCCTTTCTTCCTTTATTTCTTTCAGAGATCATAGTTTAATTGTGTACATAAAGAGGCATGGAATTAGGCCAGAAAAATTCATATAGCAGTCAGGGCTTGAAATATTTGATTCTTTTCCAAATCAGTAACCTGGTGTAATATATCTTTTAAAAAACAATGAGTTTCTTTTAATTTTCATAAAGTCTAACTTATCACTTTATTTCCATGGATCATGGTTTTGATAGTATGTCTAAAACAAATCAACAAATCTAAGTTCAATATAATTATTCCTCTTTTTATTATGGAAGTTTTCTAATTTTGCATTTTACATTTAAGTCAATGATTTATTTTGATTTAAGTCCCTTAATAAGTATAAAGTGTGTTTCTAGTTTCACCTGTTAATGTACGGATTTCCAGTGGTTCAAGAACATTAGTTGAAAAAAACTTCTTCGCATAACTTTTGTTCCTTTGTCGAGAGCCATTGACTATTTTGGTAGGAATCTATTTCTGGCTTATTTATTCTCTTCCACTGACCTATTTTTTATTCCTTATTTCTTTTACAGTGTTTGTAATTTTTAGCATTTATTTGACTTTTTTTTATTAAAAAGTCAGCTTCTCTTTTTAGATTACATGGTTAAGAAATTGTGGCTGCTGATTTTATATGTATTTTTTTTTAATTTTTATCAATCCTATACGTTGATAATGACTTTAGGAGATTCTCTCAGAATGACCTTAACTAGCATCCCAGGAAAGAATGAGAAGTTTTCTTTTTCCTTTTTGCCCCCTTTTACTCAGAAATATACATTTTTTTTTTTTTGAGATGGAGCCTCAAGCTATCCCCCTGGGTAGAGTTATACATGTTTTTTATTCACAAAAAGGAAGAGGAACTTACAATAAATTATTGATTCCTATACATCAACTCCCATTTTCTAACATGCAGCTTGTATTATGCTCTTGTAACAACCACAAAATGACATTTACTTGAAATCTTTGGTAGGTAAAATGGGTATTGGATGACAGAAACCATTTAAATCATTGAATATTTAAGCAATTGCTGCTATAATTTAAATCATTGAATATTTAATCACTTGCTATATAATCAACTAGTATACTATGAACACTAATTAATTGCAACTCATCTCTGTATTCATTTATCTTGTTGCTCCTATTACCACAGGCATAAGTGTTGATGTTCCATAACTTGAAGAATTTATTTGCCTAAGATCTAAATTGATGGCGGTGACTGGTTTTCATTCATCAATTCCCATTTTTATTATGTTTGAATTTCATATAAATTTTATTTAAGATCAGTAGCCTGTGGCAATTTCCCTGAGATGAAGAATGATAAAAATAGAAAGATGAAAAATTGAACTGACAAAGCTGTGCAAAAAGTTAGCGATGTACAGTCACTAAACCTTCTTTCTGCTAAATGTTATAAACAGCTGACAGAAGAGATGCGAAATAGGAGACCAGCAACACTGACTTATTGAATAATTATTTAACATGTGCATTACAATGTGATATTTAAATGCCTCTATTAAGTTATTTCACTTCAGAAAAGCTATAGGGTATACAGACAATAGAATTGTATTGAGGAAGACATTGATTCAAATATATGCCATTTCCAAAAAAATTGAGCCATGAATGAAAAGTTGTGTCTGGAATGCACAATATTGAGAATTCATAAAATGTCCATACTTAGGTAACATACAGGAAATCTGTGTGTGTGTGTGTATAATAATTTAAGGTTTTGCTTAAAAGTGATAACATGTAAATGATTTAGGAAATAAAGGAATAAAATCTAACCATTTATTTATTCATTTACTCAAGCGAAATTTAAGGTGTGCCTAGGGAAAAATAAGAATTGACAGATAGGTGGATTTAGTGGTGAAAAAAACTGACACTGCTCTTAACACACTGAACTTGAAATCCAGAAAAAGTCACAGAAAATAAGCAATCACTTACGGCCAAGTAGAATAGGTGGGGAGAGGATTACAGAGTGCTAGAAGAGCAAAGCTGGGTCACCTGCCTATGGCTGAGGTGGTACTGGGAGAGTCAAGGGCATCCCTGGTGAGTACAACTTCCAAACTGAGATTTGAATAGGAGTAGTCATCAACTAGCCTAAATGAGAGGATCAAGAGTCACAGGGAGAATGAGTCAGACCCTGAGGACCTTATAAACTGAATTCACTACATTGGTAGTTGATCTAGAGAACGTATACACTGAAGTGTTTAAACTCAAGATTTGGGGATATTTTATTACAAGGCCTTAGGCTGCATTTGGGAAAATAATATAGGATGTGGTCTATCCTGATAGCAGGGAGATATGTTGAGAGGCTTTGAAAGTTTTGAAAGATGATAATTATTTGACTTTGGAAAGAGCCAAAGAGAAAGAGAAAAGAGAACACATACTCTAAAAGAGGAACAGGCATTAGCATTGACAACACATTGTGATTTTGTAGATAACGTGGATTGAGAGGCTATGAAGGGGCTTGGAGGAGAGCAGAGTACAGCCTGGCATTCATACCTAGAACAACAATAGAGTTAATTCTATGGATAATCAGTTCTGGAGAAAAAGTGTATCGGTGGGTGGGAAATGATGAATTTATTTTTGTACATATTTTAAGAGGGTGTGTTGTATAGATGTTTTTTGTGGGACCAGATGGTCTGGGTTTGTAATCCTACCTGTCACAGATGTTTTACTTAAGCATTCTGTCCTGTACTCTTTTTTCCTTGTTCAAATAGGGATATAAATAGTATGAAAAGGGTGAGGGGACTGTGGTCATAGAAACGTGTTGAGTAACATGGTAAGCTCTCGATGAATTTTGAATATCGTGCTAGTATTATATGTCTATGTAAAATGTTGGAAATCATCCCCCCAAAGGAGCGTGGATATGTAATTTTTTGTGTGAACCCTGTTTTGACTTAGAGATACAGATTCAAGAAATACCAGAACACATTGTCAATTGGCGTGATGGAATAGCAGCACTTCGACATGTGACAAATGTTATAGGGGCAGAAAAGAAATTCATATTTGTGAGAAGATTGAAAATAAGAAATTAGAGATTTAGGAGCAAGTGAGAACAAGGTATAACAAAATCAGATGAAGAAATATATCAAGAATTATTTGTTTCAAAAGTGGAATCCTAGATTTTCCAAATGAAGACGGCTTGGGCAAAAGAAGACTCAAGGTAGATGTCAAGCTTTTGTACAGCCTGGCAAATGGTGATGATATTTTCAAGGGGAAAAGGAAATGAGGTTTGAGGTTAAAAAAAAAATATATATATATATATATAGTCTTTAATAGGAGCATCTGAACAATGAATCTAGCTACGGGAGAGGACTTGATCGTGTCCACATTTAAAAGTAGTGAAAAGCAATACAATACTACCTAAAAAATGTGAATGAGAGTGAGTTAGCAGGAAAATCAGAGAAAATCGTGTTGCAGAAGCCAAAAATAAAAGGAGGAATAAGAATATGTGGACAGATGCAACCAGCAGCAGAGGGACCCAGGCATAATCAGAGCCAAGCCAAGGTGGCTTCCTCTCGTGTTCACAGGTCTCAGAGGGAGCCTTCTGCTTTGTTTTGTGCCTCTTCTCTAATCCTTACTCAGATAACTCAGTTTGCACAAGAATAATGTGGAGGATGGGTACAAAACAAGCCACATCCCATATTCCAAGCTCCACTCTCATCCCCACCCCCCACACACCCTTCTTAGGCAGCTATATCTTTATTTATGGAAAGGAAAAGTTGAAGTTCCAAAATGAGCTGGAGATTGACTTTTTTTCTTTTCTTTTCTTTTCTTTTTTTTTTTTTTTTGAGACAGGGTCTGGCTCTGTTACCTGCTAGAATGCAATAGCATCACTGTAGCTCACTGTGACCTCAAACTTCTCGAAGAATTAGGATTCAAGAGATCCTAATTCCTTTCTAGTACCTGGGAATACAGGTGTGTGCCGACATCAGCTAATTTTTTAATTTTCCTTAGAGATGGGGTCTCATTATTGCCCGGGCTAGTCTAAGACTCCCAGCTCCAATGATCCTCACCACTGTGGTCTCCCAAAACTTTGAGATTATAGACATGAGCCATCGTACCTGGTCCGAGACAGATACTTTGATAATAAACCAGAATGTGTTTTAATATAAAATGAGGTTTTTTAACAGCCAAAAGTTATAGGAAAAGCATGAAATCGGTCCAAAATGTCATTTAAAAACTTGCTTTCCTCTAGGACAGAAAGTTTAATTGTGAACAGAGAAAAGCAAATTTTGGATACAAATAAAACCAGTTTCCTTGACCTCATAGAGTTTACTATTTTTAGTTTTTAAATATATTTTAAGTTTTCGTCTTCTCTATGTAACAAAAATTTATTGCCATCTCAATTGAGATACTTTTACCTTTGGGGATAATAATATTCTTAGATTTGATGGATTAATCTAGCAGAAATTAGAGAAAAAGTAAAACATCCTATCTGTGTAATCTATATTATCTTGGCTAATTGGAGAATATGCTAAAATATAAATTTTACCTTGACATTCTTGAAAGGTAAAGCTGATCTGTTATTACATTACTTTTACTAAGACAAAAATATATAGTATTTTAATTTACACATTCTAATAAACGTGACCATCTTTAGTGAGGTGATATAAACTACTGTATATCCATGCATGTGTGTTTGTGTATGTGTGTGATACAAAATGATAAAAACGATACGAAAGCAACCATTAAGATGAAAGAGCTCACAAAGTAAAAAATAATGTTCTCTGAAATAATCTCCTTCATTCTTGATCATAAAACATGGTAAATACAAAAAAAAAAAAAACATGGTGAACACAATTTGTGATAAACCATCTGGACCATATATGCTTACTATAAGTGGGTTAGTCTCTTCAAATCTCAACTTCTGTATAAAATCAAATGACACAACATTATGTTATAATTTGTATGTTGTACATATCAAAGAAAATCTATTTATAAACCAATCCTAAAACACGTCAAACGCCCTAATTATAGCTGGCTAATGATTATTACACCTCAGGTGTTCTGGTTTATTTACTGATCATGATTTAAAATATAGATGCTTAAACACCTGAACTCTAACAACTAAAAACATTCTCTTACAGTGTAGCTACTTTTTAAAAGTTTGTTTGTTTGTTTGTTTTTTAATATTCTTCAGTATACACGTCTATACCCTTCTACTGTTGTTCACTAGTCTTTGATTTACTAAATGAAATAAGCCGAGGGTCGTGACCTGGCCTGGCATCATGAAACATTTTTTAAAGAAAATTTCCCAGCCAAGACTTAGACTTATGTATTTTTATGTCTCCAGATGACTTTTCTCATTTGAGAAAGAAAATCGATAATTTTATTTCTATGGTTTCTTTTATAACTTATGTCTGTCGTTTCTATTTTATCATTGTATTGTTGAAATTTTTAGAAATTAAAAGAGGAGCATTTTGTGTTTCTGTTTTGAGAAACATTGTTGACTACAACGTTAGTCTTACTCATCTTTCTTTTCTGTGTCATCAATGTAGGCCAATTTTCTGCTAAATTAATTTCAGTCTATCTCTCGGTGTAACACCACATTGTTGATCGTGCAGTTTTCTCAATTAGACATGCTGTGCCCGCCTGGGTCTCACCTCACTTGTTGTACACATTTAAATCTTACAGATAATTACCAATCAAAACACAGCTTTTTTTTACTTTCTGTACAAATAGCAAGTATGTCTAGGTGAATGTGATTACTTTCTGCCTAGAGCAGGAGAATGGGCAAGGCATTTTTTCCTAATGTATATCCCATAATAGACTATATTCCATATTTAGGGATCACAGCTGTTTCCCTTCTGAAACAAAAGGCACTATTTGTCCAAATTCCAGAGATTTGTTAAACAACTCCTGTTCATGCATGTTTATGATGAAGAGCTCTTCTAATGTTGAAAGTCAGCCTCCCAAATAGTTAACTAAAGGCATCTTATCTTACATACTAAATTGTGACCATACTTGTTTCTAGTCTATAGCTATTTAATTATAAAATTATAGCATGAAAGATTATTACATATAATTTATTTTAATATTTGATGTCTCCATCAGTAACTAAACTTCTTCTTAAGTATTTCATAAAAAATTGTTATAGTATGTTTTTTATCAATTATTAATACACTATTATTATCTCACTGATTTTATTTATTTATTTGTGTTTCTTCAAACACTTCATTTTTTTAAATGATTTTGTGCCAATGTCTCTCCCACGTTTCTAACTCATCCTTCGGGTCTAGCTCACAGGTTGCCGTCACCATGGTGCTGCTTCCTCCCATACCCCCATCACACTTGCCCCTCCCTTGCTGCCACCTAGCACTTTTTTCCCCAACATATTAAGGATTATATGGATCTATGGATCATGTTTGTGAGGTTTGAGTCATTGCTATAGATGTGCCCATCACCCAAATACTGTTCATTCTTGGCTGAGTTCAGTGGCTCACGCCTGTAATCCTAGCACTCTGGGAGGCCAAGGCAGGTGGATTGCCCGAGTTCAGGAGTCCCCATCTCTGAAAAAAAAAAAAATAGCCCAGTGTATGGGCATCTGAAGTCCCAGCTACTGGGGAGGCCAAGACAAAATAATTGCTCTAAGCCCAAGAGTTTGAGATTGCTATGAGATATAACACCTTGGCACTCTCCTGAGGGTGACAAAGTGAGACTCTGTCTCAAAAAAAAAGGAAAAAAAATATACAAAGAGTGTTCATTGTACCCATAAGGCAGGTTTTGTTCCTCTCCTTGTCCCTCCATCCCCAAATTAATTTCCACTGAGTTGTACTTCCTTCTGTGCTCATGTGTGTTCATTGGATAAATACAGTTTAATGGTGAGTACATGCTGTGCTTGCTTTTCTTTTTCTTTCTTTCTTTTTTTTTTTTTTTTTTGTTGCAGTTTTTGACTGGGGTCAGGTTTGAACCCACCACCTCCCATACATGGGGCCGGTGCTCTACTCCTTTGAGCCACAGGCACAGCCTTGTTGTATTTGCTTTTCCATTCTTGAGATACTTAGGAGAATGGCCTTCAGTTCCAACTGAATTATTGCAAAAGACCTTAATTCACCCCTTTTCATGGCTGATAGTACGTTCTGATGTACGTATAACACACATTTTATTAATCCACTCATGAATCAACGGGCACTTGGCTTGTGTACATCTTTGCAGTTGTTAATTGTGTTGCAATAAACAGTCAAATGTGGTGTCTTTTGATGATATGACTTCTTTTCTGTTGGAAGGATACTTAGTTGTGGGATTGCTAAAAGAAAAAATAAATAGTGCAATTCAAGCAATTCAAGATCTCAGAAGCCATTATCTCCTCCCCCTGATCTATCAGTCCCAAAGTTAATTTCCAGTATGTAGGAACAATAGCTACATTGTTAGACAGCCTACATCTCTTTGCATTGAGCCCTTGAATTAAATCTATACTGAAATGTATTTTAATACACTTCAATTGGAGAGAAAGGAATTCTCCCTAAGAAAATAGAAAAATGGGCTCGGCGTCTGTGGCTCAATCAGCTAAGGCGCCAGTCACATACACCCAAGGTGGCGGGGTTCGAATCTCCAGTCCGGGCAACCAAACAACAATGATGGCTGCAACCAAAAAGTGGCCGGGCGTTGTGGTGGGCACCTGTGGTCCCAGCTACTTGGGAGGCGGAGGCAGGAGACTCGCTTGAGCCCAGGAGTTGGAGGTTGCTATGAGCTGTGATGCCATGGCACTCTACCCCCGGATAGCTTGAGGCTCTGTCTCAAAAAAAAAAAAATGTTGTAACACTTATCACTTATTAAATACATACTCTGTGCTAGGCACCGTAGTGGGTGCTGTACGTAAACCGTCTCATTGCCAGAACCACCTTCTGAAGCCGATATAACTATCTCTGTTTTACACAAGGGGAGGTTGAAGCAGAGGTTGCTAAAAGTCCTTGCCCAAGCTTCCTGTGTTAGTAAGGCCAGAACTTTTGTTTTCCTTCTTTTTCATCCTCTAGTGAATTTATATATTAATAAATGCCTCAGACAATTTTACATGGCATTGTTGAAATCCAGAGAAATAAAAATATAGTAACTTGCAGATGTTAATATTTTCCCATAAATATTTCAGCTTTGTTTCATCAGAGTTCAATCTTTATTTATATGTGTTTCACGTGTGTAAAATTTACATGTAACAAAATATATAAATCTCAAGAACACATTCGTTGAATTTGGGAAATTGCATCTATAACCCCAAACCCCACAAAACAGAGAACATTGCCATCACCCTATAAGGAGAACTTTTTAGTTCTTAAGTCCCTTCTGAATCCCTGTCCCTGCTCCATTCCTAGAAATAACCATTGTTATGATTTTTTTCCATCCACAGATTTCATACCAATGTAATCTTATAATGTATATTTTTTATATCTGGTTTCCTTTATTTAGCATAAACTAATAGCTATCCCTGTTCTATTTTTATCAAAAATTATCAAAACTAAACTTCAACCAATAAACTTAATCTTAATACACACACATAGATATATATAAATACACACACACATATATACACATGTGTGTATATTTATGCTACATAAATAAATCTCAGTATTTTTGTCTTCAGTTTCCCTCCAAACTTGTACACGTTTGTTCTCACTTGTGCCCTGAGTATTTGGTTAGGAACTGGAAGTTTAATCATTTTATCTTGACTTCATTCTGACCCTACAACAATTAATTAGGCTACTTGATTTCTTAGGCATTCTCTCTTTAAACTTGGTCAGTGGTCTCTTATATTCTCGTGCCATTTTTAAGGAATAAAGTGTGTCATTAAAATGTAAAAAATTCCCAGAAGCAAGTGATGTTTTCAGTCTCTGGATCCTGAATACTCAAGCAGTTAGCAAATGCTTTCAAGTCCAACAGAAAAACGGGGTTGGAGGGTGCAGAGCAGGGGAAAACTAATCAGATGAATCGAATTCAGCCTTATTTTCCTCTCCTGGCTTTTATTTTCTCATCTTGACTCCCTTCATCCCAACATAAAATATTCAAAAGAAAACATTCTCTTTCTGTTAGGTCCTACGGCCAAGCACAGTACAATTTTCTAATTCCATCTCCTATAAAACAGCAGAAGTCTTCAATCCTACAATTTACTACAGCCCAGCCCTAAAGTTATACAGTTGGATAACCGTCTGAGTGAACGTTATCTCTTTTAAGAAATACAAATACGATGCCAGGAGTACCTAGTCAATGCCTACTCTGTGCTAACAGTTTTAAAACAGAGTAGTTGTCGTATCTAATGTATTAAGTAGAATCTACCGTGCATACTCTTTTTAAATAGATGTCAGGCCCTGTTTTGATTATTTGTTAATATAAAAGATCTGTCTTTGCGTTTTACATTATTATTTGCTAGGAAAATAGTGCAATCCTGCATGAGGCTTACAAATGTTTTCTCACTTAGACATCTCAAATTGAGGACGGTGCTTTCTCTAGACTGGTTCATCTTTTTTTTTTTTACTCTGAGGTTCTTGGTAGTCTTTGGTAGTCTTTCTTTCTTTCTTTTTTTGAAGACAGAGTCACATTATGTTGCTCTCAGTTGAGTGCTGTGGCATCATAGCTCATAGCAACCTCAAACTCTTGGGCTTAAACAATTCTCTTGCTTCAGCCTCTGAAGTAGCTGGGACTACAGGCACCTGCCACAACACCTGGCTATTTTGTTGTTGTTGTCATTGTTGGTTAGCAGGCCTGGGCCAGGTTCGAACCCACCAGTCCCAGTGATTGTGGCAGGTACCCTAACTACTGAGATATGGACGCCAAGCCAGGAAGTCTTTTGAAATTTATTCTATTTTTTTTTTTTTTTTGAGACAGAGCCTCAAGCTGTCCCCCTGGGTAGAGTGCCTGTGGCCTCACAGCTCACAGCAACCTCTAACTCCTGGGCTCAAGCAAGTCTCCTGCCTCCACCTCCCAAGTAGTTGGGACCACAGGTGCCCACCACAACACCTGGCTATTTTGGGGGGGGGGGTGCAGCCCTCATTGTTGTTTGGCGGGCCTAGGCTGGATTCTAACCCACCACCTTAGGTGTATGTGGCTGGCGCCTTAGCCACTTGAGCCACAGGTGCTGAGCCTTGAAATTTATTCTAAATAATTTAAATATTGAAGTGGAAGATAAATGGGTGATGGTGCCAGCAGGTAAACCAGAATATATTGACCATGATCTGTCTGTGATAGAACGTGAGTATTGAATGCAGAGTCTAATCTATATAAACACAAGTCTGGCCAGAAAGCCTTGCATTTGCTTAAGAGGATACACCACATTCTAGTCTTAGATATTGTGTGTGCAAGGAGGCAAAGTCTATTAAATAAAGACTAAACATCATTCATTTCTGGCTTGCTACATGTAGGGAAATAAATGACTCTGTCACACCAATTTCCTCGTTTGTTTATTTTTCTCTGTCCAAGATTTATTTCACAGTATTCACTTTGATTTTCCCACGTTTACTTTCCTACTTTTGTTTCTTTGCTTAGATTTCTAAAGATTTGAGGATAATTCATTCCCCAAGTCTGTCTTAAACTGTCTCCCTTCACCGTCACCCTGCCCTTATATGTTGGAGCTCGGTTGCCTAAACACCACGCCGTTCTTTCTTAATATACTCCCTTATGTTATAGATTAAATCACCTAATGGGGTTTTGAGAAAGAAGGCAAGAGAGACACAATCTTTAGAAAATCTTTTATCTTTGAAAAATGTCTTTATTTTATGTTTACACTAGATTGACAGTTTAGTTGCAAATAGAATTCTAGATCGGACATCATTATCCTTCAGAAATTTTGAGCTTTTTTTCTGCTATGAAAGCTGAAACCATTTGGATTTCAGATCTGTTGTTTGGGACATCTTTTCTCTCTCTTTCTCTAGAATCCTGTTTTCATACAATTTCCAGAAAATGTGCCATTTCCAAAAAATGTGCCATGGTGCAAATCAATCTTTAACAATTACGCTGGGCATTTAGGCGGCTTTGTAACTCTGGAAATCCATAGTCCTTGATCTTAAAATACTTCCTTGAATAATGTGATTTTTTAAATTCCATTCCTTTCCCTGAAAGCCTTATTATATAGCTGTCAAATCTCCTAAACTGGTAGTCTATTTCATAGCTAAATGGGTCTATACATGCATGTATATGTATGTATATATTTTTTTCATTTTTCTCTCTCCTAGTATCCATTTTTATAGCTTTATCTGCCCCCACTCACTTCAAATTATGTTTACCCAGTGTCAATTCTCTCTCCTTAATCTCAGAGTCCTACTGGCTATTTTATCATCTTCATTTTCAAATATACGACATCCTGACATTGAACTCCTGATTCGTACTCCCAAAACTTTGCCTCAGCCGTCATCTTCCCCCACTTTATTAATGACAGGTTACACTGACAGTGGTTCAGACCAAATCTTTGAAGTCATTTTTTGTTTTAAACTCTTTTCTTTTTTCCAAACCCCCCCATCAAATTGTCCAGCAAAGGCTTTGGCTTCCAGAGTCATAGAGTTGAACTCTTTCACCCCACTTCCATTCTTACTGAGCCGTTTAATGTAAGCTACTATTGCCTCTCTTTCCCAGAGTGTTGCTCTAGCAAACAGGTATCAGCCAGAATGATTTTGTCTCCCAGGGGACATTTGGCCCAGTATGCAAATATTCTGGGTATTCACAACTGAAGAGTCTATTAACATCTAATAGACAGAGGTTGGGGATCCTGCTAAAAATCCCGTGTGCCCCTCAGTACACACACATCAAATCTACCCTGCCATATATAAGCACCAAAGAATTATCTGGATAAAATGGGAGTTTTTGTTTTGGGGGGCTTATTTTTTTAGACATAATCTCACTGTGTTGCCCCAGACTAGAGTAGCGTATTGTAAGCATAGTTCACAGCAACCTCAAACTCCAGGATTCAAGCTGGATTCAACTGCTCCTGCCTCAGCCTCCCAAGGAGCTGGGACTACAAGCACTGCCTTGACGCCTGGCTAATTTTTCTACTTTTTTAGTAGAAACAGGGTCTTGCTCTTGTTCAGGCTAGCCTGGAACTCTTGAGCTCAAGTGAACCTCCACCTTTGGCCTCCCCAGGATAAAAATGTAATGTTAAGATTGGAAAACCCCTTATAGCTTCAAAAGCATTTATCCTGATTCTTGGTCTCCCTTCTAGAAGCCAGAATGTTACTATTGAAATGTAGACTGAGGTTTTGTTCCTGTTAGGATAGAAATCCTCCAACGTCTCCTCAGTTCAGTTTTGTTTCTTTTGTTCGGTATCCATACTGATATATAACTAGGAGAAAGTAAGAATCCATACCCAATCAAATAATTTTGAATAAATAATTGAATAAAGAATTTGAATTTTTCTTTGCTAAGAGTGTCTACGTCAGTTCAAAATAGCTCATTTCTTTCTTCAAAAGAAATATTTCTTTGTTCTGGACATCAATCACAACATTTTTCAAGCTATCATATTTTTCTAAAAACCCACCGATAAATGGCTTCAATATCTCTACTAACACAATTAACCTGTTATGAAACATTCATAATAATGAGGAATTTTCTGTCTGGATTAGTTAAATTAATTTGATCACACCAACCTCCCACTGATGCCAACCACAAACACTGTTAAAATATTACAATATAAATAAAAATAGCAGTTTGAAGGAATGGTGACAACAGCCGAGGTATTTGCAACATGAGATGCATTATCTGGAATCAGGGAAAAGGACAGGTAGGTGAACCCCTCGTTTTCTGCTGTTGTTTTTGTCCTCCAAAAATTTGTCAGTTCACGAGTCACACAAATCAGGAATGCAAGAAACAAAATAGAAAGCACCAAATATCTCACTGTAAATTTTGGTAGTCTCACAGTACAAGGGAGACAAACATCAAGGTTCAGGATAAAACAAATCAAAGGCAGTCTGCTAAACAACTCAACCTTCAGTCAGGGCACCTGAAGGACTAGCAAAAAAATGAAACCAAAAAAAAACTGATCAGTACTTCACGTGAGTGAAATCCAGACTCAATTTATAACCGTAACTTCACCCCCTCTGACTCTGTCTGTCCCTGGTAACCACCGCTCCACTCACTGTCTCTACATCCTTGACTTCGTTAGATTATAAGTATAGGTTAGATCATTCATGCAGTATTTTTCTTCCTGTGCCTGGCTTATCCCACTTAGCACAATATCCTACAGGTTCATCTACGTTGCCACCCAGGACAGTAGCACCTTCCTTTTTAAGGTTGAATAATATGGATTGTGTTCATTTACCACTGTTTCTTTATGCACTTATTCATTCATGGGCGCAGGTGGTCTCTAAATCTTGGCTGCTGTGAATAGTGCAGAAATGAACTGATTTCACTCCTGTGGGATAGACACCCACAAGAGATATTTACTAGATGGTATGTTAGTTCACTTTTTAGAGGAACACACTTACTACTCTCCCTAATGGCTGTACCAATTCGCATTCCTACCAATAGGGGGGCCTCTCTTTTCTTCATACTCTAGCTAACACTTAATCTCCTGTCTTTTTGGCAACAGCTGTCACAATTGGTGAGGTGATATCTCCTCGTGGGTTCGCTTTGCATTCCCCTGATGACTGGTGATCTTGAGCACATTTTCCTGTACGTGTTGGCCCCTTGTCTGTCTTTGGAAAAATATCTATTTGATTTCAGGTCTGCACTAAAAGAAATGTTAATAAAGTTTCTACAATAGAAAAAATATGATACCAGATTGAAGCAGGTATTGGAAGATGAAATAAAGGGCAATGGGAAGGGTTCATATGTTAATAGGTAGTGCAATTTGATGTTCTAAGGAGTTAGGAAGAAGATCAAATATTAAAATTATCACTAGTCATCACAAGTTAAGTAATGAGAGAAAACTTCGGAGACTTTTATCACCTGTTTGAAGTGCTATTTATATACTAGTTTACTGTATTTTGGTATCTTAGCAACGTATTCTATAATTTTGTAGATAAATAGAGGCAGAGTCCCATGTTTGTACAGAGGGAGAATAATTTGATAATTTTTCTTGTACATTTTTCCATCCTTCGAGAGGAGTTTTATAACTTCAGAAGCACAATCGTAGTTATTATTCTGAAAAGCAACACTGAAAGATGGTCACTCTCAGGTCTCGATTTCAAGGGGATGGAAAGTACAAAAGAAAACAACAGTGCAGAAAGAATGACCAAAAATAATATTTCTCTGCATGGTCAGGTGAGACCAATTACACCTTTAATTGCCGTTCCCTGGATTCTAAAACTGTGATTAGAGATAGTGATATGCAATCCTGCTTTTGGCCATTGATGGTGGAAACAAGTCCCGTTTGTGTTTAAAGAACTTACGCTAAATGATTCTGACATAAGTCTTGACATAATTAGTCTGCACGTCTGCTGGGGTCCTCGTAACTAAAGTTGCATTCTGGAAACACCGCTGGCTCCTATGACCGTCCTTATCTGAGTAAGACCATTCATCAACAGCCCCACATCATATAAATTCTATTCTGCTTTTTTAGAAGAGGATTGCCAGGAAGCTGTTTTCAGAAAATAACTTTTACCTCACCGACATAGATTGAAATGGTGCATTTTAAAATTTTGTAATTTTATGAACTGTTCATGAATGTTCGTCACTTCTATTTAGGGTAATCTTCCAAGTAGTCTGTCCTTGTCACTTTAGAAGCTGAATAAGAATGTTCCTCCCTATTCTGTGCATAAGTATTCACTCTCTCCCATCATTTTCTTCCTGTATGTTACTATTATTGAAAATTACAAGCACGCAGAGAAGTAGAGAAAATTCTATAAGGAACTTGCACGTGTATGTTCTCTGGGGTTACTAATAGTGAACTCATGCAACTTTGCTTCTCCCATATTCTTACCTTACTTCCACAACACCCACCCCAGTTATCTATGAGCAAGTCCCAAATATCAAGAATGTAATCTATACCTGTATCAGAATGTATCTTTAAAAAATCAGGGAATTTTCTTTTGGACATAACAACAAAATCAATTTTAATGTCTTAAAAATCTAGCCATGAATATTAAATTACGCAGAATTCAAGTTTCTCTTATCATCTCATAAATATATATGCATGTATATAAACACAAATATGTGTATCTATGTTAACATACACAGTGCATATACACATGTGTACATTTAAGTAAATGTAGATATTAAGTGAGCACACCCATGTTGTATGCATGTGTGTAGTTGTGTGTGTTTGCGGTGTGTAATCATCTTCAAGTACAAAAGCAACACTTCCAACCCTTGTTTCTCAGAAATTCTCACATCCCTAGCTATACTGCTACTTATGTATAAGAATGCTCTACGTATTAAAAGGTGTTGGGTGGATTAAAAATGTTCCATTCTCTACCAAATAGTATAGTAAACTTTGATTTAAATAAACTCTTAAAGAGTATCTTTAATCCAGGGATTCTCAGAGCTTTAATGCTAAAAATGGATATAGTACACAGAATTAATTACAGTGAACCTTGGAATTCCATCTTTACCTTTTGAAGCATTACTAGCCAATAACCTTTTACAAAGTATTACTTTTTCCTCGTAAAAAGTATCTAGAGCATTAAAGAATTTTTTACAGGATAGAGAAAAATAAAAAAAATGAAAGAAGTTTTTAGAATATATTTTATAGAGTTTGAATTTCTTTATATACAAATCTTAGGTTCAGATTTAAAAGCCTAAGGTGCAAAGTCTTCGTGCATGATCCCTGGACTAACTACATCAAAATTACCTGGAGAAGTCTGTTAAAAGTCTGTATTCAAGAGTCCCCGTGCCATGCTACTGAATCAGTATTTCTAATGGGAGCCAAGAAATTCACATTTGAACAAATTCTCCAGGAAATTCTTATACATGTTAAAATTTTAAAACTGCTGGACCAGGCTTTCTATAAATATTCAAGGATCACGCAAGAAGAATAAAATGATATGAATGAAGGAGAATAAGTATCCTTCTATTTTGCTTCAAGAGAGACTTAAAGAATATAATATTCTCACAATTGATCGATTCTAGCATAGTCAAATTCTCCCCTTTTTAATTCAATCTCGCTCAGGCCCTGAAGCTCTCACGTAATTACCCAGAGATATCAAAAAGTGTTTCTGTGGCAGTGAGCCTGGGGTACGGACAGAGGGGCTCTCTCCTGCTGGTGCATGTCCACTTCTGGGAAGGAGCGGACCATCTTGTCTGTGCGCGCCCACCGACTGGTCTGAGTGGGTTGAAGAAACCTCTCAGAGGCTTGAGTTTCTTAAGGACTTAAGGTGTACGGAAAGGATAAATTAATAGAGTAGAGTGAAGTTCCCATCACAGTGTGTTGGGTGTCCCCTCTTTCTGCTGTTCTCCCAGGCTCGGCGAGTATGATTTCAGTCTCTGTGTGGTATTCATGTTGAGGTCTGAGCTGGGCCTGTTCATGGTTGTGGAAGCAAATTCTTCAGACAGCAGTTAGTGGCCTTGTGGCAATTAGAGGGCATCTGCACAGGACTAGGACAGATCTGCTGTGGCATGGGGAAAGGATGCGGGGGTAGAAACATTCTTGTTCAAGCACCTCCTCACCTACACGGGAGGTTATTCCTAGGGAAACGATACTTCCCCCTTTTTTCTGCATAAGGAGTCTGTGTACACGGGGCTACCTCTTCTTAAATATTTCAGAAGACAGCAATATGTCATTTATACTAATCTTCTGCTTCATGGTCCATTGAGTCCCTCTTTTTTTCTTTAGCAAAAAAGAATGCACTTCTTTTTAAAATTTTTTAATTGAGAAATAATAATTTCATGTATTTATGGGATGGAATGTGGTCGTTTGATGTATGTGTACATTGTGGAATGCTTAAATCAGGCTAACGAACATATCCATCACTTTACATACTCATTTTTTTTTGTGATGAGAACAGTTCCAGTCTACTCATTTAACAATCATGAATAAGTATAATCACCGTGCTGTGCAATATGCAGGTCATTACGAATGTTTTGAGACAGAAAAAAATCAAGAAACATAAAATCGGCACAGACAGAAACAAACAAAGCCCCCAGCAACACCAATAAGCTGAGCACGTTGAAACTTGCGCAGGTGAATTAGGAAGGGCGCTGTGGGCGAATTAGGGAGGGCACTGTTGACTGGATTTCTTGGAAGTGAAATAATGGACCATGACACAGCCTGCCTCGAAACTTCCATAGTGACCTATGAAAATCTCAAAAACTCATTCCTTCTTGTCTAATTGACATTTTGTACCCTTTGAACAACATCGCCCCCATTCCCCATCCCTCCTCCCAGCCTCTGCTAACCACAGTGCTTCCCTCTGTTTCTATGTAAGAACACATTTCTTAGCTTGGCATCCAGCACTGGTTTCACGGACATTTAACCCAGTTTCACAAGGCCCTGTGCTAAGGATTGCCCTGTGCTTGGTTTACTATTCTGCAGTGACTGTCTTGAAATTCTAAATCCTTTTATTTCTTGACTTGCATTTGGTAAGTGAAGGGTAAGGGGACAACAGAGCATGTGCGACGTGCGCACAGCAGTGGGCACAGTGGGCAAGTGCGTCCAAGTGTGTCTGGTGGCCTCAGCCGGGCTGGGCCCTGAAGGGGTGGGCACACCAGGTGGGACTTGGTCCTGGCTGGATGCAGATGATGGTGGCAGCACCAGCAGAAACAGTGGTGAGTGTCAGCAATGGCTGCAGGAGAAGGAAGGACTCCAAAACCAGTGAATACCAGAATCCAAAGTAGAGGGGTCAGCTTGCCCATCTGTCCCCGGAGACTGGCCTTGTGGCATCTGCAGGAATCTTAACTCTCCAGCATGGGCACCAGGATGGGAACTGTTAGTGCTCAGGCAGTAAATTATTACAAAATAAAATCATACACAGGGATGTTGCTATAAAGTTTATCGTCTAGTTAAACAGTTTATTCCAAGAGTTTAAAATCCATGATTATGAAAATTTCTGCAATATTGCAAAGCTAAATCTACAGATTTAAAAATTAAAATGAAAGATTATTCCATTGAATAGATAAAGCACTATATTCATATGAAACTTCAGTAGAACCAGGTATTAATGAATTTTTTTCTTGTAATTGAAGATGCAGCAATGGAATACATAAATCAGGATTTTGAATTACAGTAGAACCTCTGTAAGTTGACCACTCAAGGGACCATAACAAACTGATCAACTTATGGAGGTGGTCAGCATAAGGAGCTGGGTCTACTGGACCGATATGCACATGTGGTGGATGTCTGGTCTATGAAGACAAAGTCAACTTAAGGAGGTGGTCAACTATGAAGGCGCTACTGCATATGCAAATCATGAAACCACACTCAGCTTTTTTTACAGCTTTAACAACTGCAGTTTATGTCAGAGGAACAATAGGATTCCTTTATACATATTTACACTTAAAGTTATAAACATAATCTATTTTATGCAAAATAGATTTGTGCTAAGAGTTAAATCTTTTTAAGAAAAAATTTTTCCATGAAAATCATCAGTTCTAGATATTTTGAATTTGTATTACAAGTTAATTTATCAGAGATTTATACTAATATTATTGCAATCTGTGTAGTATTCTTAATGTTTCTGTACAAGTTGCAAGAGCAGAAATATCCTCTGTGGAGAACAACATTATCAAAAAAGAAGTATTTGTGACCTTGCATTTGTCAGGAATGACTGATGTCTTTAAGATTTGTCAGTTGAAAATGAAGCTGCTAAAAATATAAATTATGTTGATCTAATACATGCATTAGGAGAAAAGCAATTGAGGAAATTTTAGAACCAATCAAGATATAATTTCAATAAAGTACTATTATTTATTGTATTATATAAAGTTATGCCACTAAAATTGTATTTAAAAAAATTTTTTGTACAGTAACTTGCTTTTCTTTTTTTATTGCATAAATTAATTGGGGTTATAATGTTTGCATTTGTTAGGTAAAGTCCTGCCACCAAGAGGTGTGCCATACACCCTAACATCGCATCCATTAAGTGGGAGCATGCCCATCCCCCCTCCTCCTCCCCTCTCTTGTTCCCTTGTACTCTGCCCCCAACCTTGAATTGATTTGAATTTTTCTTTTATGTTGCCATGTATCAGATCATCTATTGGCTTCATAATAACATTGAGTACATTGGATTCTTACTTCTCCATTCTTATGATACTTCACTAAGAATAATTTGTTCCAACTCCATTCAGGTTAATACGAAAGATGTAAAGTCTCCATTTTTCATGGCTGCATAGTATTCCAGAGTATACATATACTACAATTTGATAATCCATTCCTGGTTTGCTGGGCATTTATGTTGTTTTCACATATTGGCAATTGTAAATTGAGCTGCAATAAATAGTCTAATGCAAATGTCCTTATGATAAAAGGACTTTTTTCTTTCTTCTGGGTAGATGCCTAGTAATGGGATTGCAGATCAAATGGGATGTCTAATTTGAGTTCTCTGAAGATTACCACCAATGGTGTAAAAGTGTTCCCTTCTCTCCACATCCATTCCAGCATCTGCAGCTTTGAGACTTTCTGATGTAGGCTATTCTCATTGGGGTTAGGTGATATCGTGAGTGGTTTTGATTTGTGTTTCTCTGATAATCAAGGATGATAGGCATTTTTTCAAATGTTTGTTAGCCATTCATCTATCTTTATCAGAGAAGATTCTATTCATATCTCTTGACCAGCGGTAGATGGAATTATTGACTCTTTTTTTGTTAATTAATTAGAGTTCTCTGAAGATTCTGGTTATCAACCATTTGTTAGATTCATACACTGCAAATTTCTTTTCCCATTCTGAAGGTTGTCTTTTTGGTTTACTTGTTGTATCCTTAGCTGTGCAGAAGCTTTTCAGCTCAATTAAGTCCCATTTGTTTATTTTAGTTATTGTTACAAAGGCCACTGATTATCTTTCTCGTAAAACCTTTCCCCAGTCCAACATCATCAAGATTTTCCCCACACTTTCTTCTAAGATTTTTATAATTTTGTGCCTGAGATTTAAATCTTTTATCCATCTTGAGTCAATTTTTATAAGTAGTGAAAGATGTGGGTCCAGTTTCAGTCTTTTACATGTGGTTATCCAGTTCTCCCAGCGCCATTTGTTGAATAGGGATTCTTTTCCCCCAGTGTATGCTTTTGTTTGGTTTATCAAAGATAAAATGGTAAGTAGAGACTGGTTTCATCTCTGTGTTTTCTATCCTGCTCCGTATGTCTATGTCTCTGTTTTTGTGCCAATATCATGCTGTTTTGATTTCTGTGGACTTGTAGTATAGCCAAAGTCTGGTAGGGTGATGCCTCCAGCTTTGCTTTCATTACTAAGAATACTCTTGGCTGTATGGGTTTGTTTCTCATGCATACAAAATGAAGTACTGTTTTTTTTCCAAATCTTCAAAGTATGATGTCACTATTTTAATGGGAATTGCATTGAATCCATAGATTGCTTTGGGTAGAATAGACAATTGAAAAATGTTGATTCTTCCCAACCAAAAGCATGGTAGGTTCTTCCATTTATTGGTACCTTCTGCTATTTCTTTTCTTGGGCTTTCATAATTCTCTTTGTAAAGTTCCTTTACCTCTTTTGTTAGGTATATTCCTAAATATTTCATTTTCTTTGAAGCTACTGTGAAAGTTACTGTGTCCTTGATTTGCTTCTCAACTTGGCTATTATTGGTATACACAAAGACATTTTGTGATTTGTGGGCATTAATTTTATACCCTGAGACATTACTATATTTCCTGGCCACTTCTGGGAGTTTTGTGTTTGAATTTCTGAGCTTTTCTAAGAATAAGATTATATCATCGGCAAAGAGTGAGAGTTTGATGTCCTCAGCCCCCATTTGGATGCCCTTTATTTCCTTCTCTTGCCTGATTCCATTGGCTAGAAATTCCAGCACAATGTTGAATAGTAGTGGTGATAGTGGACATCCTTGTTTGGTTTCAGTTCTAAATGGAAAAGCTTTCAATTTTACTTGATTCAGTATGATGTTCTCTGTGGGTTTGTCATAGATTGCTTCATTCAGCTTAAGAAACTTGCCACTTATGCCTATTTTCTTAAGCGTTCTTGTTAGAAAAGGATGCTGAATTTTGTCAAATGCTTTTTCTGCATCTACTGGGAGGATCATATGGTCTTTGTTTTTGCCTTTATTGATACAATGAATTACAATAATGGATTTGCATATATTAAACCAGCCTTGGTATCTCTTGAATGAAGCCTACTTGATTATAATGTATAATTTTTTTAATGTGTAGCTGCAATCTATTAAATTGAGTATTTTGCATTGAGTATGCAAAATTTTCTTGAGTATTTTTGCATTAATATTCTTTATTGTAATTGGTCTGTAATTCGCTTTTCTAGTTTGGTCCTTTCCTGGTTTTGGAATCAGGGTGATGTTTGCTTCATAGAACATGTTGAGGAAAGTTCCTTCCTTCTGAATGTTTTGGAATAGTTTCTGTAGTATAGGTATAAGCTCATCTTTGAAGGTGTGATAGAATTCTGGTGTGAAGCCATCTGGTTCTGGACTTTCTTTTGCTGGAAGAGTTTTATTGTTTCTTTAATCTCAGTGTTTGATATTGGTCTGTTCAAGAGATCTATTTATTGCTGGTTATATCTAGGGAGATGGTGTGATTCTAGGTGTTGTTCCATTTCTTCTATAAATTTCTGGGCATAGAATTTTTTGTAATAGTCAGGAAGAATCTCTTTTATTTCTGTGGTATCAGTTGTTATTTCCCCCTTTTCACTTCTCTTTGAAGTTATTAAAGATTTTACTTTTCTATTTCTAGTTAATCTGTCCAATGATTTATCAATTTTATTTATCTTTCATAGAACCAACCTTTTGTTTCATTGATTTTCTGAATGATTCTTCTGTTTTCAATTTCACTTATTTCTGATTTAATTTTGGTTATTTCTTTTCTTCTGGTACTTCCTTTTCCATTTCTTTAAGATTATTCATTGGATCATTGATGTGCTCTCTTTCTGTTTTTCAGATGTAGGCGTCTAATGAGATAAATATTTCCCTCTTAGGGCTGCTTTTGCAGGGTCCCACAGCTTTTTTTTTTTTTTTTTTTTTTGAGACGGAGCCTCAAGCTATCCCCCTGGGTAGAGTGCCATGGCATCACAGCTCATAGCAACCTCCAACTCCTGGGCTCAAGGGAGTCTCCTGCCTCAGCCTCCCAAGTAGCTGGGACC
>CAUYQV010134819.1:0-10394 GCA_963574575.1 Galagoides demidoff | reverse complement strand
TAGAGTGCCATGGCATCACAGCTCATAGCAACCTCCAACTCCTGGGTTCAAGCGAGTCTCCTGCCTCAGCCTCCCAAGTAGCTGGGACCACAGGCGCCCGCCACAATGCCCGGCCATTTTTTGGTTGCAGCCATCATTGTTGTTTGGCGGGCCCGGGCTGGGGATTCAAACCCGCCACCTTGGGTGTATGTGGCTGGCGCCTTAGCGGCTTGAGCCAAGGTGCCGAGCCATGTCTTATATTCAATAAATATTTAAGAACATTTATTCCAAGACACACCCCATGACTGGCTCCTTTGGGGGATGGAGGCCTGGAGAGGGCGTTGTCCCCAGGTCACTTGTGGCCCTGCAGACTCCCATATCCTCCCTTTCTAGTGCTGTCCTAACTATTTAGAAAGAAGTTACCAGGCACTTGCCTATAGTCCTGCCTTCCCAGATTCCAGGTGTGCAGTTAGCAGTTCCCAGCTCATCACCAAGCTTGGCACTGGCCTTGAGGCTGAGCTTCCCCACCAAGGCCTTTCTCACTGAGGCCAGGCCAGCCTGCTGTTCTTGCCAACCAGAAATCTCCCAACTCCAGTATCCTGATGCCTGGTAAGGCACCTACACCCCATTTTCCTGCTGGCTGTCTGGGGACCTGCTTCTTACCACCTTGCTGCTCTCCTTACTCCCCCCCGCCATCTCAGCTATTAATATATTCCTCACCTGCAACCTGTTCTGTTACCATCTGCATGCACTTTGGACTTGGAGCTTGCATCCCAACTCCCCTGGGCTGGACCTACCAGGTTTGGGCAGGATCTGGTCTCCAACCCAAAGGGTTGGAGGGTTGGGGCCCTTGTGGGGGCTGCATACTCAGGGTCTGGGAGGGAGGGGAGAAAGAACTCACCCCTGTTGGTTCAGATGAAGAGATTTTATAGGCCTGGGTCGGGTTATGTGAACAAATAAGGCAGATGAGGCACCTGGACACTGGCAAAAGTGGGAAGCAGTTGCCACCTCTGTGGCTGTGGGGACAGAAGAGAAAATTGCATGCACAGATCTCAGTAGGGCTGGAACCATGAGGAAGAGCTGCCTGGGGGGAACTGTGGTCCTGGTGGGGTGCAGCCACTGCCACAGACATCTTCTAAACCAAGGCGGGAGTTGAGGAGAAATACACCCACCCCTTTATCTTCCCAACTGATCAAGAAGTCCGCAGGTTAGCTCCCCAGAGAGCAGAGCCTGGCTGAGAAGGGCGGGTCAGATCTCTGGGTGGGGATTTGGGTGAATGGAGAATGACGGTACACCCCTTCTTTGGTGCCCATCTGCAGGCATGTTCTCACTGGAGCATAAGCTCCACGAGGATGTTCTTAAAATGTATTCTTTTACATTTAATTGACAAATTATAATTGTGTCTCCTCACGGGGTGCAATGTGATGCTGTGCTCTATCTATACAAGGTGGAAGGATTAAACCAGGCTAATTAACGTATCTATCATCTCACACGCTTGTCAGTTTGGTGGTGAGAAAATTTGAAATATATTATCAGCAATTTTGAATCATGCAGCGCATTATTATGAGCTGCAGTCACCACGCCGCGCAACAGATCTCAAAAACGTACTCCTCCTGTCTCACTGAAACCTTATACCCTTTGGCCAACATCTCCCCAGTTCCTCCCCACCATCATCTGTGTTCTTACAAATAACGGAATTTCCTCCTTCTAAGACTCTTTTTAAAGCATTGTGCGTGTTTACCACGCTCCCTTTACCCATTCATCCACTGGGTGCACGCTTAGGTTAATTCCAGATCTTGGCTATTATGAATAATTCTGCAATGAATATGAGAATGCGGTTTTCTCTTTGACATCCTGATTTCAAACTGAGGATGTTTTTTTGTAACAGATATTGATGTATCTGAAGGCCTATGACAATGTCTGGCACTTAATAGATTCTCAACAAATACCCTGCAGGCCTCTTCCCCAGTCACTCTGGGTTGGGCAGCACCTTAGAGCAGGGGTTTCACAATCCCTCCTGGAGGTGAAAACTGGTGCTCTGATCCATGCAGAGGGCTCTAAGCCCACGGCCAGGGTGCCACATGAGGGTTCAACCAGTGCTGTTTCTATGTGGAGGATAAACCTAGTACTTCAGGTAACCTGCTACTTCAGATGTTCCTTTGGGGTGTCAGATGGGCCAGAACTGTGGGGAACAGGCTTCATGTTTCTTTCTGCCCTTGGACTCCCTCTGCAGGTGGCTCCATGCTGATCTCAGCAGTCTGCTGCTTCTTCCTGTTTTTTGGCAACAGTGAGTCTGCCATGATCGGCTGGCAGTGCCTGTTCTGTGGGACCAGCATTGCGGCCTGGAATGCTCTGGATGTGATCACAGTGGAGCTGTATCCCACCAACCAGAGGTCAGTTCTTTCCCATGTTTCACCTTGGAACTTGTTTGGACATCTTTGGCCATAAGTCTCCTTGCTCATTAAATCCTGCGCCATGCCCGGCCATCATGGTCTTCCTGGTGTTCCATGAGACATCTCTTAGGCAGGGGGCTGTTGTAGACCTGGCAGTGGGCAGACTGGGCTTGATAGGGTACAGTGGATGGCAAGAAGCAAAGGACAAGGGCAAGCTGTGTCCAGGAGAGAAAAAGAAGAGACATAAAGGCAGGCAAATATATTTCAAGATATGTATCATTTTGGATAATAAGATCCAGTCTTACAAAAATGTCAAATTTTATTTAGTTTTTCTCTAATTTAGAAAAGTCATTGAAAATTCAATGAGGTTTTCCCTCTGGGAATTTGAAGAAAGTTTATTTGGAAAAACATAAAGGAGAAAATATCTGAGAAAATTCTAAAACAAACAAGAAGACTGGGCTGGTGATTATAAAGGTACAGTGTGATATGGTTATAGACAAAAATGTAAGAGGAATTTTAAGTCCAACAGTATACCCACATTCTTAATAAACTTGTGGTATGAGAAAAAAACATTTTACTTCAGCTGGGGAGAGACAGTGATGGGAATATTGCCTCTGTATATTACCTCGGGTCATGAAAGTTCATAGCAGTTATCACTGGGATACTGAGTGAGGGATAATAATTAGGATTAGGTTTTGCTGTGGGTGAGAAAAACTCCAAATAACTGCAGCTTTATTTTATTTTTCTCTCCTGCAGGAGAGTGGTAGGTAGGGCAGATTCTTTCTATTTCCAGGTTATTCTTCTTTACCTGGATTCAGCCATGGTCCAAGGTGAGAACAGATGTGTTCCATGAAGCAGCTTATAAGAAAAAGAATGTCAAAGAACAGTGCAGACAGTCCATTCATGACCTTCCTTAAGGAAGTTCCTCTGAATCCATCATTTGCATTTATATCCCATTGGCCCAAACTAAGTCACATGGCCACACTCACAGCAAGGGAGTCTGGGAAATGGAGTCTTACATTTGGAGACATGCTATTTGAGGACATCTAGCAGTCTCTGCCACAAGAGGATTGAGAATGTTATTGGAGGAACACTTCCACTTTCTACCTTGCTTAAGTCTTTGTTCTTTCAGGATTTTTACAATATGCATGCAGTACATGCAGTATTTGAAAAGAAAAAGAAAAAAAGGTTGGATAAAGCACTCCAAAATGTTAATGGCGGTGATTGCCTTTTAAGGAAGAGGCTAGACATCCCTGCATCTTTATATTATTTTGTATATCCAAATATGATTAAGACGAGAATATGTTATGTTTATATTTAGGAAAAAATTCCTTCCCACATCTGCTCCTACCCCATAGCCAGGAAAAGGAGGAAACCAGTCTTACTCATCTAAAGAGGTCCATTATTTCAGAATCATTAATCCCCTTAATTTAAGAATTATTAATTTCCTCTTCTTTTACAGGGCAACAGCCTTTGGCATCCTCAATGGATTATGCAAATTTGGCGCCATCCTGGGAAACACCATCTTTGCTTCTTTTGTTGGGATAACCAAAGTGGTCCCCATCCTTTTGGCTGCTGCTTCTCTGGTTGGGGGTGGTCTGATTGCTCTTCGACTGCCAGAGACTCGAGAACAAGTCCTGATGTGAATAATCTATGGGCAAAGGAAAGGTTGAAAGCATCTTGTCTGGGACACGTAAACACATCTACGCCTCCCACCTATCTCTGTCCAGAGGACACCTTGGACAGCACTGGAGGGAAGTTGATTTTGTGACCCTTAGTTTAGGACCCACTTCAGCTGTCAATATGTTTATAACTCAGGTGATTGATTTGGGGGTGTCCCGAGCCACCCTTAGAATCATAGAGTGGAGTGTTTGGCGTTAGGCCTTCCTAGCCCAAGGCAGGGGGAGGACCCTTCTGTGAGTGCACATACTGTAAACAGGGAGTGCATTTCCCCAAGAGAAGGGAAAGGACTTATTCACACTTCAAAAGAAATTTGAGAATGAGAAACACTCAAGCTCCTCTACAAAGCTCCTCGGAGCCCAAGGACTTAACAAATTGTCTTGGGTGGAAGTTTGAATCATCATACGAGCAAAGCTTGAAGTACAGGACACATATATTTTTACATTTAAAAGTATCACCTATCATATTTTCCACTTGCATATTGGCCCAATAGCATTAAAAATACTCTGATGTTGAAAACCAAATATTTGAGCAATAGTTATAGTGATCTCTCTTTCCCCTAAGTGTCCTAAGCTTTCCATGATGGTTAGGTGATGAATTAAAGGTTGATATTTATTTCTATTTTGCTCTATTCGATGTAACTTAATGGGATAGGTGTTCTGTAAACTAAGTTTGTATATAATTTTATTTGGGGTCGATTGCCGCAGATGGTTTCTGCAAATATTGCCAGAATTTTAGCCATATCGTGGGAGAACGTGGTGTTTGAGGTCCCAGGACATTAGGCCTGATTAAATGAAATGCAAGCACAATTTCTTATAGCCATTTAACTTGCTGTCTGGAGGATGCACTTCACAAACTCATATTGTACAGTTCATTTAATCCAGGCCAGTAATTATCACAGTTCATGATGTGTATTTTACAATGCTAAGTTTGTGTGGGCGGAGTACATAGTCCCTTTTCTCTCTTACCCAGATCACTTGTGAAATGCAAGCTCCCGTCTTCAATACTGGCATTTAACTTTGCTGCTTACTCACAAACAACACAGAAAAGTGTTCAGTGGCCTCTGGCGCTGTCTTTGTAGGCAAGAATCAAACTACACGGGGGACTGAGGGAGGGGTGGGGGGTGTAGCCACAGTTCTTCCAAGTGTAAATACTTTCTGCTTGTTTTAGTGGTAAAAATGCTATCCACTTTTGTTATGATGGTTGGGTCCCATGAGCAATCTATGGTTTATATTCAGGGCTTTTGAAACAAAGGCCATTGGAGTGGGAGTTCGGGAGCACAAGTGGATGTCACATATGTTCTTCTTCAGTGCTCTAAGAGAACGCTTCTGAAATCCAGTTTGGAACATGAACCAGGGACCTGGGTGGGGTGAGTAGCCAGGATAAATTACTCTGGCAAGCATCAGCAGCAGACTGAGGACTACACAGAAGAGAAACAACTTGTCCCCCAGAGCTGTCTAGCAAGAGAAGGGACAGTGAGCTATGAACTCCTGCCACTGGACTTGAAGTTGCCTAGGCCCAGTGAACATCAGTCTGCAAGAAGTAGTCTTTGGAGTTGACTTGCAACGCTCTCAATGGCTGTAAAGTGCCACACTTTCCCTAGCAGAGATCTCCAAACATTTAAAACAGAATAACAATGGCTGCATTAAGTGTTTTCTCAGTTTTGGAAAAATACTTATGTCTTGTGATAGCTTCAGACCATCTTTTGTAATTTTCTCAGTTATCAGGTTGGCAGGGTACATTTTATGCCATCTCTCCACCATTGAATTGAGGTCAGTTTTAATGGTTAAAATGTTTACTCTGTGTTTCTTGAATCTCACCTATTCATTTAACTCTGATTTGACACCCTGATTCCCCCCTCCAAAAATATATAATATATAAATATTCCACTGTGTATTAATGTTTCTCTCCATGTTTTGTAGGAGTTACCTAACATAATATGTCCATAATAGGAGGCCTGATGTAATATAGTTGTAATATACTTTCCATATTCTTGTGATATGAAATACAGTGGCTAGGTTCATAAAAGAGCATCGTGTGTGTCTGAGATTATCACATCTCTTCGAACATTCATTATTCTTCAATAGGATGATATAACTCGATGAGAAGCTACCACTTAAGAAATTTACAAGACAGTTAGAGCCTGCATTCTAGTTAAGATGGATCATGTAAATGTAAAATCTAATAATTTTTGAGTGCTGGGGTGGCTACAATAATTTAGGGGTTCGTGCTATGTGGTTTCCAAGCTCTAACTTCTATGTTATTTTTTATGGCTCCCTAAACCAACCACCTAACCAAGCAAGGGAAATTCCCATCTCATCCATCACTTAGGCCTTGGTAAAGGGTGCAGCCAAGCTTTTCCTGTAAAGAACTGTCTGGCACAAGTACCTGGCCACTTCTTAAATGCTGTCACTTCCGCTGAGATAAATGTGTCTTTAAAAATAGTCTCCGAGGCAGGTCACTGGGGGATAACGCACAGCATTTTTGGTCACCCACTTCTTTTTCACTTCATTTTCTGCCCTGAGAAACTCCCAATGTCAGCCACAGAAGGTTAAAGGGAAGAGGCTGTCCTTGTTGAACGACTTTGATGACAGTTCCTGATGGTGTATTTTCTGATGCTAAGTTCGGGAGTACGTAGTTGCTTTTCATAGTCTCAACTGTATTGTGTCATCTCCTGATGCTGACTTTTGACCTTATGTTTTATTAAAAATAATTAGTGAAACAGGTGTGCCTATTTGTGACATTCATAGCATATTAGCCTGAGGTCATTGTACCAAATAGCCCCAAACCTAGGGTCCCCTGGTACCTTGTGTTAGTTCATGAAAACTGATAATAAACATCACTGTCAGCAAACCTTGAAGAACTGGGGTTAGAGATTGTTTCAAGCACTAAGGTTTCTTTCGTATTCCTAAATTGCCTGAATCAGCTGGGAGAAACATTGAGAATCACTTCCTTCAACTTTTTGTACTGGGTATGGGGACCTTGAGAGGTTAGAGTGATGACCGAGGTTGCATGTAGTGCTGGATGTGGGTTACCAGGTCTACAGTGGTGCTCGCTGTGTAGTTCCAGCCTTGTCCACGGTCACTGACATCCTAAGACAGAGCCCCCCACAGAGTCCCTGGGGAATGGTACAGTGTGACAGACACCTCCGTCCCCTGGGCCGGTCGTAGAATACTCAGTTGTTTCACCTAGAATGATGGAAGGATCAGAAGAAACAGGAAAAGATCCATTGATCCATTCATTAAACAAATCCTCATGGAGCCCTTCCCATGGGTCAGTCTCTATGCTAAACCCAAGAACACAGGTGAAAAAAGTTGGTCACAGTTCCTGTCTCCTGCCCTGGTCCAGGGACAGCAAGGGGGCAAGATGGATATTAAATTAGCCATAAACACAAAGCACAATGACATTATAGTGAATTTTATTTTTATGGAAAATCCCTCTTGTTTGTTTGATTAGACAAAAATAAAACACCCTGCATAGGAACAATGTTAAAGTCCAAAGAGACACCAACTTTGTCGGAAGGCTGCAGTAGCTGATACAGCACCTCCTTGATACCTGGCGAGAAGATTAACTACTTTCCCCGTCAGCTGTGGATTTCCCACTCAGGTTTCTCTGGCCATTTGTCTTTTCCTGAAGGAGCCAATTTCTCATCTTTATAGACCAGGTAAGGAAAACACCCATTTACTCATTTTCTACAGATAGAATCAGTTTTTACTCCACCAATTTTACCACAAATTTTATCTGGAAGAACAGATGGGGCAGGAAACCCAAGCAGGACGTTGCTAGTGGAGCAAGATGCCCAGATGCCTGGGGACAGGTGTTTCTGCCTCCACATCTGACTTTTCTATGTGTCTGTGCTAACTGATGCAATATTTGGGATTCGGTGAGAATTAGGCTGGATGGGATGAAACACAAATAAGTCGATTTATAAGAATTTATAATAAGTTAAAGGTTTATTTCTCTCTCCTATGAAGGGAGTCTGGAGGGAGGAAAGGCAGGCTTGAGCTGAGCCTTGGGGGCACACTTCACACTCCTTGATCTTTAGTGCACAGTTTCCATCACCGAGGCTGCCTCATGGGCTGATGGCTGTTGGAGCACCAGTCCTCACATCCACGGTTCAGGCAGGAGGCAGAAAGAAGGGCAAGGTAGAAGGGAGCTGCAAATCCCAGTCTCCCTGGAGACTGCTCTCCTGGAAGCTCCACCCAGCTGCTTCCACCGGGGAAGCACTTAGGTTTTATTAAACATAAAATTATTGCTGACCTCCCTTTGTTTTGGAGAGGTGGAGATAGGTGGTCTTTACCAGGAGCATTGCCACCCTTCCTCCAAGTTGAGGGTCTTGGCAGTAAGGAAGAAAGTGAGAAAGGACAGGTAGATCAATTCTTAAACTCTTTTTGTCCCTCAGAATCACCCAAAGGATGTTAAAGCTTGAATTCCCAAGCCCCATCCCCAGAGGTGCTGATTCAGTAAATCTGGGCTGGGGTCTGAGGGTTTGTACTTTTAACAAGCTCCCAGGTGATGTAGGTGGTGTCAGTCCTCCGTATTTGAGTAGCACTGTCACCTGCCACTAGGTAGTAATTTGATTTGTTAGGGGAAGTTCTTTTGCCCTGATGACTTCAAACCAGTGCAACTAGAAACTCACAAAAGCTTGCAGACCAGGAAAAATGATCACCATTTTCCTAGGGTTCAGACTCATGGCTGTGCAGCTCAGAAATGTCGACGGAGAGATTTCCTTCCCTAGAAGCATCTTGGTTTCACTCAGGCCTTATCCTTATGGGCCCAGGACTGGTGGCAGGGCTGTAATTATGTCCAAGGCTCAGCTGAGGGTGAGCCCTCTCACCTGGGGGTGGTGATCGCCTTCTTGACCATTTCCACCTGGCAACGATTTTTTTGTAGCCAAACATGCTTGTGGCACATGGTGATCAACAGGGCCTTATGACAGGACTCTTTGATCCTCAAAGCTTTCCTCTTCTTAGGGACAAATGAGGGTGATAAAGGCATGGCTAGATGGGAGCCAGACCTGCTAACTGTCAACCTGAACTTGCTTGGAAATGACCCTTGAAAGGGGTGAAACGTTTTCTCCTTTAGAGAAAGAAGGAATGGGGTAAATCCCTCCACCTAGATGTTATTTATTTAACACAGATGTACAGAATGGCTACTGTGATTTCAACCTCCATCCCAAACAACGTGCTATGTCCCATGTTGACCCAGCCCTAAGATCAGTTTGGAAATAAATCACATAGAATTTTTAACTTTTCAGGCAAGCTTAGAGCTCATTTTGTTTAATTTGTAGAGGCTTGGGGGAGACTTTCTGTGGCAGCAATGAGGTTTCTGAAAAAATTAATGAGGAAATGAAACAGAGACTAGAGCTTTCCCCAAATGTTAGGTGGAGATATAAAAGTTGTTACAGCCATTGCTAATTACAGAGTGAGCAGGAGATTTATTTAGTAGGCCCATCCTATACCCTCCGGAAGGTTCCATTTATGAGCTGGAGAACAGTTACCATCCCCTCACCTGAAAATACACATTTAGCTGTCATTTGCCTTTGGCTGTATAGGCTTAGAATGTTTTAAAATTTTAGAGACCATAAATATGTATTTCCTTTAGAAAGCAAGGAGCTGTTCTCGACCAAAGTTAATGTGGTCACCACATTTGATAATTTTGCTGGGTAGTGAGGTTTATTTAATCACAACTCAGGAGAGGGAGCCATTCAGAAATGACCGCCTTATCCTCCACTTCTTACCTACGATATATAATCTCAATAATCCAGATCTTCCTAAAACAGCACCAGTGATTATTTCTATAGGGTAAGAACAAAAGTCCTGCTATATTAGCTTTCCAAATCGCCACCAGAAATGCAAAAATCTGGGAAGTGTATGAGGTAATGGGTATGTTAAATAGCTTGATTTACTCACTCCACGATGTATACATACATCAGAACATCATAAACATATGCAATTTTTATTTGTCAATTAAGAATATAAATAATTAAAAAGTTGCTTTCCAGGAAAATTAGAGTTCGGACCATATCACAAAGGAATTGCTTAAAAGTACTTAGCAAACTTCAACATTGTAATGGAAGTTTTAGCCATTGCAATCAGGGAAGAAAAAGCGATTAAAAGTATCCATATAGGGTCAGAGGAGATTAAACTTTCACTTTTCGCAGATATGATATGATAGTATATCTGGAAAACACCAGGGATTCAACTACAAAACTCCTAGAAGTGATCAAGGAATACAGCAGCATCTCAGGTTACAAAATCAACACTCATAAATCTGTAGCCTTTATATATACCAATGGCAGCCAAGCTGAAAAAACAGTCATCATCATTTTTTAGTTGAAGA
>CAUYQV010134817.1:0-37153 GCA_963574575.1 Galagoides demidoff | reverse complement strand
GCCATGGCATCACAGCTCATAGCAACCTCCAACTCCTGGGCTCAAGCGAGTCTCCTGCCTCAGCCTCCCAAGTAGCTGGGACCACAGGCGCCCGCCACAACACCCGGCCATTTTTGGTTGCAGCCATCATTGTTGTTTGGCGGGCCCGGGCTGGGGATTCGAACCCGCCACCTTAGGTGTACATGGCTGGCGCCTTAGCCGATTGAGCCACAGACGCCAAGCCAGGGACACTAGTCTTAAGTGTACATCTGAGAGGTCCCATCTTCCTCCCTTGCTCCCCCCACCTGTCTTTATTTGAACACCCTTCATGTGACACAATGAGAATCAGAGGAAAGGATGGTCATTTGAAACTGTTTCTCCTTGGCAGAGAAACAAACTCATTGCCTAAAATATCATAAGGTCTTGCAGTGAGTCAATATAAACGTTTTTAATAGGAACCATGGTTATTTTCAGGTACTCAATACATTTTATTTGCTGAAAGGGTAGGCTTCATTAACAAATGCTCTTTTTGTTGTTATAGTTATATCCTGATGCATGAGAACATAACTCTATTTGCCAACTATGGGAATTAACTTTAATTAATTAATTTTATAAGACTTAAAAGGATTTAGAATTTTTTTTAACATTAAATAAAGCATAATACCATTATTTCCAGTCTGACTAATTTTAAAGCCTCAGATTATCTTTCTCACAGGAAAGACTCTGATTTGTGGATTTTCCACACCACATGCTTTTCTAGCTTCTAGATCTCTTGAGGTCATTTCATAGATTTTTAGAATCTATTATAAGTAGGAGAGCTAGTCCAGTGTTTTGGTTAATTCAGAAGTTCTAATAGCTGAGATGATAGAACACTTAGCAAAAGACTGCTTTCATGATACTATTTCAGGAGTTGTGACCCACATTTCTTTTCCCCCTTAGTTCCAAATAACATTTCTGCACAACTTTTCCAGGTTGCACTAAACAACAAAATACTAGAGTTTAAAGACATGGTCTAGGCTGGACATGGTGGCTCACATCTGTAATTCTAGCAATCTGGGAGGCTGAGGCAGGAGGATGGCTTGAACTCAGGACCAGCCTGAGCAAGAGCAAGACTCCATCTCTAGTAAAAATAGAAAAACTAGCCCAGCATTGCGGCTGGTGCCTGTAGTCCCAGTTAGTTGGCAGGCTGAGGCAGGGGATCACTTGAGACCAAGAGTTTGAGGTTGCTGTGAACTATGATGCCACAACACTCTAGCCTGAGGCAACAGCATGAGACTCTGTCTTCAAAACAAATAAATAAAGACATGATTTGTGTGTTCTGGAAAGTTTCTATCTAGAGCAATTGGTAAGAATATGTGGAACTGGGCACAGTCTTTTAAATGGGATTTGCCTCAGCTATGCTTTAATGAGCAAAGTGGTGGTCAATGGTTTATAATATACTCTTGGGTTTGCACACTATTGAACAGCTTGGTCTACCTTTAGCCTGTAATTCACTTCTTGGACCCAAAAGCAGTTTCATTTTGTTGTCATTCTGGATAAAGGTCGCTGTTATAAATACCAGGTGATGTAGAAGCTTCCAGTTGTCTACAGATTTTGTTCTATACTTCTTCCAAATTATAGAGATGTCTATGGGCACATGGCTTACAAACTAGGGATGCTTATGACCAGACCCCCTCATAGCTAGCGACGACCGTGTATCCAACGTGTCCCTAAGGGAATATCAATGAAAGAGACGTGTTCTGTTTGCAGGTTAAGATTTGAAAGCAATGCATGTCTACCCCTCCATGCTTCTTCTTTCTCTGGATGGTAAAGGTGGACCATCTTGGGACTGAGTTTCAATCATACAGGTGAGAAAAACACCCCAGGCAATGGAGAAGAAATGAGTCCTTCATTTTTTTTGTTCAGTTAATGTTTACTGTGAGTCTACTCCATGCAGGCAGCGTTTTGATTGCTGATGGTATGTCGGTTAACCTCAGAGAACACAAGCACTACTCTCCTTGAATTCAGACGGATGATAATAAAAAGTAAATATGTATAACATATATCAAGACAGAAAAAAAAAAGAGTCAAGATAACACCAAGAGTTGCTGCTTCAGGAGCTTGAAAAATAGGGTTGCTGTTAGGGTAAGTTGAGAAAACTGTAAGAGGATTTGGAGGGAAATATCTGTGACTCTGTTTGGACGTGTGAGAGTTGTGATGCCTACCAGACTCCAACTGAGGTGTCAAGTGACCAGCAGAAATTTGGGTCTGCAACTCGGTAGAGGGATCCAGACCAAAAATATTTGTATTTTATTATTATTTTTAGGGACAGAATTTCACTCCATTGCTCAGGCTAGAGTGCAGTGGTGTGATCATAATTCACTATAACCTCAAACTCCTGAGTTCAAGAGATCCTTGCACCTCAGCCTCTCAAGTAGCTGGGACTACAGGTGCACACTATCATGTCTCTTTAATTAAAAAAAAAATTTTAGAGATGGTATCTTAAATATTGCCCAAGCTAGTCTCAGACTTCTGGCCTCAAGTGATCTTCCTGCCTTGGCCTCTCAAAGTGTGGGGATTATAGGCATGAGCCATTTTGCCTGGCCTCAGACTAAAAATACTAATATGTAAGTCATCAATATAGAAGTATTTCTCAATGCTCAGCTTTTGTAACCAGAAACATGGAAGGCAGGAGAAGAGACCTGGAAGAGAAGGATAGCAGGTTGAGTCATGAAGGAGGAAACTTAGAGAAATTGTCTAGAATGGGGGTTTGGCAGTGAACATTATGAGGCCGGTGTGGGATGATCCTTGGTGGGTACATTCTTTTCATATAATACCTGTCCTATGTACACTATTTGAGTCTTCCTACATTTGTTTATTCCTTCGCTTATTTATCAAATATTTGGCGCCAGAGACACAGAACCAGGCAGTAGACCTAAAATGGCAAGCAGAGTAAACATGATTCTTATCTTCATGGAATTTACAATCTAGTAGAGATCACAGATTTTAATAGATAATCTGTTTTACTTACAAACACATAGTGGCCAGCTACATTATTCTAAGGAAATTATAAATACTGTATTAACTTATTTAATACTCATAAAAAGATATGAGTTAGTTGCCATTATTATCCTTATCTTATAGATGAGAACACTGAAATAGAGAGAAAACTTGCCCAAGGTCATCTAGTTAAATACTGCCCCTCCTGGCCGTCTGGCACCGAGGGTCCATGCTCTTATGCATTTATTTACAAACTCTGATGAGGGTTCCGTGGAAAAAATAGAGAATGCTACAAACCCTTCTAACTAGGGTATCTGATCTAATTTGAAAAGGAAAAATGAAATTAGGTGAGAAGTTTTTTAAAAGGTGTGGTCATTAGTGTCAAATGCTCCATGTAGTTTAAGCCGTATAAGATTAAACACAGGACAGTGGATTCGACAATAGGGAGATCAATAGCAAATGCGTTAAGACTGGTCTCAGAGCATTCTGGGAGCAGAAGATAAGTTGCTGTCAGTCTGGGGATAATTGTTAGAGCTAAACGAGGAGGAATAGGCTGCCCTGGGAGGTGGGGAGTTACCCTTTTTGGAAATTTTCGTAAGACTAGGCTAGAAACCACCTACTATGTGCTCAACAAATATATGCTTATTAACTGGTAAGGATGGTATAGTGTTAGATGGCTTGACCAGATAAACTTCAAGATCTCTTCCAACCGCAAGAGTCTATGATTCAGACTTTATGATAACATAGTGGGTTTGGTTATGTTGCAGTTTCCCTTTGCCTGGGAAAATGGCTTGATTGAGAAATTTATAATGGATGTAAGATTTTAGATTTGTCCTGTTTAAGACAAATTGTTTATAAACCCTGGCAGTCCAATTTGCAGATAGTTAATTATTAATTTTTAGGAAGATGGGCGGTGTCTGTGGCTCAGTAAGTAGGGTGCTGGCCCCATATACCGAGGGTGGCGGGTTCAAACCCGGTCCTGGCCAAACCGCAACAAAAAAATAGCCAGGCATTGTGGCGGGTGCCTGTGGTACCAGCTACTCAGGATGCTGAGGCAAGAGAATCCCCTTAGCCCAGGAGTTTGAGGTTGCTGTGAGCTGTGACGCCACAGCACTCTACCAAGGGCAATAAAGTGAGATTCTGTCTCAAAAAAAAAAAATTCTTTTTAAAAAGATATTCTACATCCTTTGTTAAAAATTTTGACATAATATTCAAGGTGGTTACATACTATATCTGTTACTCTATGAAAGTAATAAAATGGTATTTATTTAAGTTAAATATGTAACGTAGGCATTGACTTCTATCTAATCTTTTTCCACTTCCCCTAATTAATCACATTAGTGAAAGGAGGTGGACAATTTCTAGAAGAGACATGCAGTGGCTAGGTGTAATCCCCATTCAAAGATTAACAATAGTTGTTGCCTAATTCCTTTCTAGAAGATGTATTTTTGTCACATTTTGAAATATTTAACATTCAGTATGTAACACACATTATAATCCTTGTCCCTGAACTGCTGCCTGGGAAAAGTGGTAAGGGAGAAACTTCCCTCTGTTTCTCATGCTTCCACAATTTCTGAAAGCCATGTGGTGGCTCTGGTTTTAAAATCTGATTTGAATACCCAACTGCTACTGGTATTGCAAGAGAATCTGGAAGGCAAACACAGAATGTGAATTCCTTGCCACTTTAGGGAGAAAAAAGTGTATTTAAGAGCTTCAGCAGAAAAAAAAAAAATTTAAGGTAGATTAATTTTAGGGTACTGTTGGAACACTTAAACAAAACAATGCCCTCATTTACTTGTTCCTGCTATGCCAGCATTAAACAAAAGGTGATTTTGTGATCACTCATGGATGCCATGAGAGTTAGCAAAGGAGCAGTTCCAGGGTGCACACTTGCAGAGTGTGTTAGACCTGTGGTACCCGCGTCCCCAACACCCACCAGTCACAGCCTCTTAGGAGCCAGGTGGCAGAGCTCTGCCCCCTCCACCCCCATCTGTGGAAAAATTGTCTTCCTTGAAACCTGTCCTTGTGCCAAAAAGGTCGGGGACCACTGTTTCAGATTAAGATGGCTGCTGCGAGGTCCACTAGAAGGAGAACTCCATGAGGACAGGTACCTCGTCTGCGTGTCCAGCCCCTCACTGATGGACATGTAAGTGGTTTCTAATTTTTCCCAATTACAAACAGCGCTCTACCAATATCCTTGTTTATACTTTTGGTGCACTTATTTGATCAGTTTTGAAGAAGACATTTCTAGAAAAGAAACTGCAAGTTAAAGAGTAAGTACAGATTCTAATAACTATTTCCAAAATGTCCTTCAAAGGAGTCACAGCAATCTACGAGTTCTGAAATTTATGTCTCAAAAATATTGACTGAAGAAAAAAGTCGCTAGAGAGGGAGTTTTACGCTCCATAGGCGTGTGTGTGAGCTTGTTGGGGTTTAAAGCACATGTCATTAGATTTCTGTTGAACATTAAATATTCTAGCTTGCACACAACCCACTCTCAAGAGACCTGGGCTGATGACAGCTTCGCGCTCTCTGCTCTGAGATCTGAGACACTGCCTCCCAGTGACTCGCGTTACTTTGGTGTGTCTTGCTTGTCTGGTCAGCCTGATTTTTGTTTTTTTCCTTTTGCTGGTTTTTGATCAGGGATAGACAGCAGAGAGGGGGTGATGACTGCGGGGGAGATAGGAAGGAAGGAAGGGAGGTGGTCACTCATTGTGTGCCTGCGTGCTTCTAAATAAAGCATAGATATGAGGGACAAAGAATGACCAGGGAATCTCCAAAAGGACATATTTTGAGGACAGATAAGCGATGGCACAGAAGGGTTACCAGAACGTGGTGTCTAGCGGCACAGGCATTGGTGTAAATGTCACCGCAAAAAGATGAAGAAAGGCACTGAAAATTCTTTAGCAGTCATCTCTCAGGGCTAAGCCTTTTATTCTTTTTGAATTTTCCTACAGTAAGCATATATTATTGGAATGTATTAAATTTCCAAATTGGGAAAAAAGAAAAGACAGAAAAAGAAAATTACAGAACTTTGATTTTAGGTTTGCCACTTCTCAATTCTGCGGCCTTGGGCAAAATTTTAAGTCTTGCTTAGGCTCACTCCTCTCATTCTTAAACTATGAATAAATAAATTAATTGTGAGGATTAAGCACTTGGTATGTATGCTTAGTATATGTAAAGGACCTGCTAGATAAGAGGGCCCAGTGAATTATCATTATCATCAAAATCATTATCATTGTTGGTAGTGGCAATGATGATGAACGGTGTATACGTCGGAGTAGTGGGATGTCCAAGGACAGTAGATAAGAACCCCTCCTTCAGGGCGGCGCCTGTGGCTCAGTGAGTAGGGCACCGGCCCCATATACCAAGGGTGGTGGGTTCAAACCCAGCCCCTGCCAAACTGCAACAAAAAAATAGCTGGGTGTTGTGGCGGGCACCTGTAGTCCCAGCTACTTGGGAGGCTGAGGCAAGAGAATAGCTTAAGCCCAAGAGCTGGAGGTTGCTGTGAGCTGTGACGCCACAGCACTCTACGGAGGGTAACAAAATGAGACTCTGTCTCAAAAAAAAAAAAGAAAAAAAAAAAAGAACTTCTCCTTCAGCCAGGTGTGGTACCTAACACCTGTAATCCTATGATTTGGGGGAGGCTGAGGTGGGTGGATCACTTGAGCCTCAGGAGTTTGAGATTAGCTTGAGCAAGAGCAAGACCCTCATCTCTACTAAAAACAGAAAAACTAGCTGGGCATAGTAATGCACACCTATATTCCCAGCTACTGGGGGAGGCTGAGTCAAGAGGATCTCTTGAGCCCAAGAGTTTGTGGTTGCCGTGAGCTACCAGGGCACTCTACCCATGGCCCAGGGTGACAGAGTGAGGCTCTGTCTCAAACAAACAAACAAAGCAAAGAACGCCTCTTTCATGCACCTCACAATTGAAAAAGCGTTGCAGTTCTGAGGAAAGCAAGCACACGGAGACTAGAAATGTTTCATGTGTCCCCCCAAAGAAGGCTTTTGTCTAGGTGGCCTTTGAATAGAGAGTCATTTTTAAATTTGAGGAAAAATATGTATTTTAGATCAATACCTTGCACTTGCGGAGTGATATGTATAAAGTTAGGCACAATTCTTCTTCGTGAAACATAATTATTACACTAACGTATGTTGGAATCAGACCAATGTCTGTTACTGCTGGTTGTAATTCTAGCACTAATGCTTGTTATTTGGGTATTCAATTAGAGTCCAAAATATTGTTTATGCTTTTTTTTAAGGTCAAGTTCTCAGGTTTTATGAATCTGAAGTGTCCTTATATTGTTAAAATCTTTGAACCTATCCAATTAAGAGCTCTAATTCTTAAAGATTGTAATTGACTTATTGTGATCGACAGATAATTTTGCCTAACTTTGGAGTATGTTTTTGTTTTCACAGTTAAATAGGGACTCTTATGATTCTTTAGAATCCACATAGCAAGATTAAGAAGACACATTAAATTTCTGGCTAAGGAGGCTGGAGAGTTTTTCAACATTTTAAGTTTAGTTACTGAACATCATCTCACTGCTTTGTTTCTCTCATTTCTCTGCTGGTGACAAGCAGCTTTTTTTGTCCCATCAGAAAACACTGGCTTGACATGATTTCTTTGCATTTCCTTGCTTTTTCTCAGTGTTTGAGATTTTCATCTTGTGTGGTGGGAAGTCTCCTGGTTTATTCGTAATTAAATGACGACCATTGTTACTCTCAGGATTTTTAATTGAAAACTGAAGAGTTGGAGACCAGCCTGGGCATCAACCTTATCTATACCAAAAAAGCAAAGAAAGAAAAAAGAAAAATTACCTAGCCATGGTGGCACAGTCCCATAGTCCCAGCTACTCAGGAGCCTAAGGTGGGGAGATGGCTTGAGTCCACGAGTTCAAAGCTGCTACCAGCCTTGATGACACCACTGTATTCAAGCCTGGGCAAGACTCTATGTCTTAAAAAAAAAAAAAAAAAGTGCATTAGAGACATAATTTCTCTTTTTTTTTTTTTTGAGACAGAGTCTCACTTTGTTACCCCCCCGTAGAGTGCCCTGGCATCAACCTCTAACTCTTGGGTTCAAGTGACTCTCTTGCCTCAGCCTCCTGAATAGCTGGGACTACAGATGCCCCACAACACACGCTATGTTTTGTTTTTTTTTTAGAGATGGGGTTTCACTCTAGCTCAGGTTGGTCTCAAACTCGTGAGCTCAGGTGATCCATCTACCTCAGCCTCCCAAAGTGCTGGGATTATAGGCATGAGCCACCAAGTTGGGCAGTTTCTCATTTTTTAATTAATAAATATTTTAGTTGTTATTGCTATTTATGTTCTTATTTTTCAAATTATCATTTTCTTCAAATCAAGCTTGGTGATTTTAAGAAGTCTAGTTGATCAGAAATATACATTAATATATATTTCAAGTATAGTAAAAAATCGTGAAAGATTTTTTCCAAGGATGGTATCACTATTTTAGGAATTTGAGTTGCAGGCATGTTATGAAGTCTTTAATTTTTTAATATTTTTGTACCTTTAGAGATTAACACAGTGCCTGGCACTATATAGGCCCCTAGGAAAGGCTCGTTGGTGCTAAGGCAGCCAGTTCCTTTGGTTAAAAATCTGCCCAAATATTTATTTAGCAAGCTGAGGACCTGTGGTTCTCATATGTGGCTGCATATTAAAATCATCTTGATTATTTTTAAATTGCCAATGCTCATGCCCCACCAGTACCCCCACCACAGGACAGTTAAGTCAAATTCTCAAGGGTGTAGGGCCCAGGCATTAAGTATTTTTGTTGTTGTTGTTCTTGCAGTTTGGCTGGGGCTGGATTCGAACCCATCACCTTCGGTATATGGGGCTGGCGCCCTACCCAGTGAGCCACAGATGCCACCTATTTTGGGTGTTTTGTTGTTTGTTTTTTGCCTGTTCATTTTAAGACAGAGTCTCATTATGTCACCCTCGGTAGAGTGCTGTGGCGTCACAGCTCACAGTAACCGCAAACTCTTGGACTGAAGTGATTCTCTTGACTCAGCCTCCCAAGTAGCTGATACTACAGTGCCCACCACAATGCCCGGATATTTTTTGGTTGCTTTTGTCATGTTTAACTGGCCCCTGGCAGGTTTCAAACCCACCAGCCTCAGTGTATGTGGCTGGCGCCATAACCACCGTGCTATGGGCACTGAGCTGCATTTTGTGTTATTTAAAAGCTTTCTGGGTGATTCTGAGTACCAGGACTGAGAACCACTCATGCAGGCCAAACTTCATTTTACAATCATCACATTAATGTCTAATAACATAGGTTTCCTATTGGATTTCATGTTGATATTTGTACAATTTCTAAAAATTAAGAGTAAAATAGTTTCTCCCACTCCACTTTTAATATATTTACGTATTCAACGTAAGAAAGAAAGACAGAGATCAAGGAGGTGATAGAGTTTGGTTCCCTTGGATTTGACTCTATTCATTGAGTTAATTACGTATGACCTTACTCTTTGGTCAGCAATGAGCTCCAGAAATGGAGGTTGGCAAGTCCATGTGCATACTAGTTATGGAGGGGCCTATCTGGCAAATGCTATTTGGGAATCAAACAAAGAGTGGCTTTGGGACTTGGAAAACTCGATGAGAGAGTAGAGTTAAAAATTAAAAGCTATCTAAAGTTCAAGGCATTTTTGCCTCTCAAAGGCAAAGCAAAGTTAAACTAAGGGGTGTAAAATCATAGTTTTCAGTGCAATGTTTTTAAAAAGATAGTATCTTTGTAGCTAGTTTGGGGTATAGTTTTGGCTAAGATTATGAACACTGCCTTCTAATCTTTTGCCTTTCATAATCCTAGCCTGTTTTTATAACTCAAGGATAAGAAGTATCAGAATTAAAGGGCTTGTGGGTGTCCTTTTGTAGTAAAGTACTGTATTCTTTCCATAGTAAAAGAAACAGCCACAAAAGTTGTGATGCCTCTTTTAAAATAGAAGAATAATTAGAGTTGTTTTAGAAAGCACTGTCCCATACAAGAATATGAAAAAGAAAATGTTTTTTGAGTGAATAAAAGTATTCTATCATAAGAACGCAAAATTTTTGTTCAGCAGGAATTAATAAATACTATTGGAAAATCATGATTAATATGTCACTTCAAATTATAAACAAGTACCTTCATATAAGTTTATCAGGTACAAAGTGAAGAGGAAAACTGACTATTTTATTAAGAGAAAATGTATTCAGTGGAACCAGATCATTTAGATCACCCAAATGCATTCTAATTGGATTGAGTTAAATTAGCAATACAATTACCAGTTTTGAATTTATTTTTACATTTTATTATATCATCATCATTCTTTCATTATTATGTATGAGTATAATTTCACTATCCAGTAGAAAACCAATTCCAAAGTTTATTTTAATATCTTTTTTTTAGAGACAGAGTCTCACTTTATCACCCTTGGTAAGAGTGCCCTGGTATCACGCAACTCACAGCAACCTCCAACTCTTGGGCATAAGTGATTCTCTTGCCTCAGCCTCGCAAGTAGCTGGGACCACAGGCACCCGCCACAACGCCCAGCTTGTTGCAGTTTGGGTGGAGCCGGGTTTGAACCCGCCACCCTCGGTATATGGAGCCGGCCCCTCCACTGAGCCACAGGCGCCACCCTATTTTTATACCTTAAAGATAATAGAACAAGAGTTCTTTTTTGTTGTTTCTTGTTAAGACTATGAAACTATTTATTTATTTGAGACAGAGTCTCACTTTGCCACCCTCGGTAGAATGGTATGGTGTCATAGCTCACAGCAACTTCAAACTCCTGAGCTTAAGTGATTCTCTTGCCTCAGCCTCCCAAGTAGCTGGGACTAAGGGGCCTGCCACAATGCCTGGCTATTTTTTTTTTTTTTTAGACAGAGCCACAAGCTGTTGCCCTGGGCAGAGTGCTATGGCATCACAGCTCACAGCAACCTCCAACTCCTGGGCTCAAGCAAGTCTCCTGCCTTTGCCTCCCAAGTAGCTGGGACTACAGGCACCTGCCACAACGCCTGGCTATTTTTTTGTTGCAGCCATCATTGTTGTTTGGCGGGCCTGGGCTGGATTTGAACCCACCAGCTCAGGTGTATGTGGCTGACACCTTAGCCGCTTGAGCCACAGGCGCCAAGCCAATGCCTGGCTATTTCTACAGACAAGGTCTCACTCTGGCTCAAGCTGGTCTCAAAGGTGGGTGGATTCAATCCACCCATCTGGGCCTCCCAAGTGCTGGGATTACAGGTGGGAGCCACTGAGCCTTCCCCCTAAGACTATAAAACTTTTGAGTAAACAAAGTATTTAACAGTTAAAACTATCTGTTTGGTCAATACCAAGACATGGGTACATGGTGAAGTAAACAAGTAAAAAAGCTAAGCCTTTTTTTATACCAAGAAAGCAAAGGCAAATAAACTTTAATTAGACCGTGTACATAGATTTATGGTTTGTTCTTTGTTTTCCCTTATACTTTTCAGTATTTTCATGTAACTAAATGCTTGAAAAATTTTGGAATGTTGAAAATGAGTTGTGTCAATCATATACGCAAACTGTTGTGATTGTATGTATGTGTCAGTCAATATAATAAATAAGTAGATTTGATCAAGTTACTTGTGAAATTAATAAGAGAGTTCTACTCCCAAATATGAAACCACACCATATTACTGTGGGTTTTCTACTTCTCACTATAAATTTTCCGTTTTACTCCTTTCTTCTATTTTCTTTCTTTGTTTCCTATCTCCTTCCTCCTCTTCTTTCCTCTCCCCTTTTCCCTTGCCTTTCTCCCTCTTTTCCTTCATTCAATCTTTTCTTTCTTTCTTCTTTTCATTTGTCTGTAAAATAGAGTCCCATGCTACACACCAAGTATAGCACTAGCTGTGGGGATATGAGAGAGGGAGACCTAAGCTCCCCTCTCCCCCTCTTTTTTTTTGAGACAGAATCTCACTGTGTTTCCCTCAGTAGGGCACTTTGGTGTCACAGCTCACGGCAACCTCAAACTCTTGGGCTTAAGCAATTCTCTTGCCTCAGCCTCCCAAGTAGCTGGGACTATAGGCACCCGCCACAAAGCCTGGCTATTTTTTTTTTTTATTATAGTTGTCATTGTTTAGCAGGCCTGGGCTGGGTTCGAACCCACCAGCCCCAATGTATGTGGCCAGTGCCCTAGCCACTGAGCTATGGGTGCCAAGCCTAATCCCCCTTTTTTGATGGCACTTTTGTATTATAAGTTGGAAGACTTAGATGGAAAATTGGAAAACTATACAAGGAATTACAATAGCATGAAATTTTATTAAGTACTATTAACTAAGTGCTAATTATTATACCTCTATTAAGTACTATACTATTACTAGTAATAAGATTTAGGGCCAAACACTGTGTCTCATGCCTATAATCCCCACCCTTTGAGAGGCTGAGGGAAGAGGTTTGTTTGAGCTCAAGAGTTTGATACCAGCCTGAGCAACATTGCAAGACTCTGTCTCTATAAAACATTTTAAAAATTAGGGGCCATGGTGGTGTGTACCTGTAGTCCCAGCTACTCAGAATAGTGAGCCAGGAGGATTGCTTGAACCCAGGAGTTTGAGTCTGCAGTGGGCTGTGATTGCACCACTGCATTCTTATCTAGGGGAAAGAGCAAGACGCTATATCAAAAATAGCAGTATTATTTAGCAAACGTATTCTATGTGCCAAACATTGTCCTAACCATTTTTTTCTGTATTACCTAATTTATCCTCTTAGCAACCCTATAACAAATAGTAGTATTACGTCCCCTCTTCTACAGAAAGTGTAATTGAGATCCTGAAAACTTAACCTGTTCAGGGGCACAGAGCTGGTAAGTGGTGAAAAAGATTTACATGGAGGGAGTCTGGCTCCAGAAGCTGTTTAACCACTAAACCATACTGCACACTAGAGAAATTCTTCAACTGCAGAGAAGGGAGCAAACTAAACTCCTTGGTTTGCTTATTTTGACCATGAAAATATTTGTTTTCCTGTGCCTTTGATACAAATATAATTTTGACAGCCTTGAGTACAGCTTTCATCTTGGTTATGTGGTTGTTGTTAGTTGTTTCGCTAAAGTTTAATTCATATTTATCTTCCTATGTATTGTGCCTAGTTATGCTGGGATATGTATCCTAAATTTTGACTACACGGCAGAGATGCCTTGGCTTCAAACTAGATTGCTCAAATAAACTTTCTAAACGAATGGATTTTCAAACAGGTTTGGAAAAGATATGTGTATAGTGAAGACAAGTTTCATGCCTAAGTATTGGGAAAGTGTTCCCTTAGGAAAAAAATGGTTGACATTGCACAACTGGCATTCCCCATGGCAATTTTGAGATACATAAGGAAATCTTTTAGTTTGGAAATTGATATGCTATCTAAAACTAAAGCCTTCTCTAAAAGTTCCTATTTCAGATTCTAAATAATAATTATTATTGTAAAACTTGCCATTTATTTGGTATTATAAGCCAGGATTTCTGCTAAGCAAAACAGTAGAATAAAAATAAGATTTAATAAAAGACCCCAAGTGCTACTGAGATGTTAATGGCACATAAATGTAGTATACCAGGGGCTATACCATAGATTGAAAGGAAAAGAGGAGAAGAATAAAGGGTAGCTGGTGCCATCTTATGGGAGTGAAGGATCTCTCTGCAGAATAGCTGTCAGGACATTCCCAGCTGGAGCTTCTAAGCCATGATATCCTCTCACTGCAAGAGCCAATTCCTGGGTTGAATGGATGTCCAAGGTGACTTTCAAGGTGAAGACTGTCCCCCAGTTAGCAGCAGCCTTTTGAGACTTCAGCAGCGGGAGGCTAGTATGGGGGACCATGAAGCCCCTAAACCGGTGGAACAACCAAAGATGGGTGGGAGTGGAGGTAAAGGCTGTGAGTGCCCCTCCTCGGTCCCTTGGTGTCAGTGTGATCAGTGCCCTGTTGTCGGCCTGTGGGGAGAATACCAGACATTCTTAGTGCATATAGCACAGATATTTTACAAGGCCTATAAAGCCAGCGACTGAGACCCTATTAGAGGCCCAATCTGAGGAGAAGTTGGATACCTTTGGCTTGAGGTGCAACTATTTAGATGTTTAACCAGGTGTCAGTACTAAGTGGCTAATGATTTACACCACTTTGGAGACTAAACAGGTGCCCGGGTGTCATTCAGCTACTTTGTCTACCCACCTCACTTTTTTTCCCCCTGAGGTAAATTAATGTGGAAGAGAGGTATAAGCAGGGGAGTTTACACTGAAATAATTATACTAGTTAATGAATTGGCCTTCCAAAATTCCACGGATGCTGGAGAAGACACAAGCTCCTAGGTCAGAGATAAAGGACTTCCTATGACTGGTAGCAAGAGCAGTTACATGAGTTTCAGCATAGTTGTGCCAGTTCCCCAAGCCCAAATCCCCCAGGGAGAGGCAGAAGATAGGTGGAGCCTCACAGCAGTGGGGTGTATAGTGAGGTGTACCACAGGAGAGGAATCCTAATAAATCTGTGGCCTTTTGACAGCAGTAAGCAAATCTTACATTGTCTGGAGGGAGAGTTACAGAACCGGAAATACAATGCAATACCTGATTTTTAGGATTGACAGCTGCATAATCAATTCTGAGAAGTGGTTCATGCAAGGAGAGATATTGAGAACACAGGCAACACTTTGTGATTTTGGCACACTTAGCAAGATATGTGGGAGTATCTGAAGCTCCTGGTGGACAGCCTCTCAACAATTAAAAAGAACGAACTTCCTTGTTAATATTCAATTGGTCATGTGCTTGTTGGCTACGACACAGTCTCTGTGTCTCTGTCTCTTTGCTTTCTTTGAGTGTTCAACTCAAAGCAAAAGCACAAGGATTAGCTACCAAGAATCTCAGTCCTTGGATATTCCAGGAAGGCAGGGACACTGCAGTGATGCTGTTTACCCAGGGTCTAGCCAGGCCTCCATTAAGTCCTGTAACCTGAGCATGAGTAGGACCCAGGGTGCTGAACTCTGCTGTTATCTTTCTAGGGATGGGAGAGTAGGGGGTATTCTCTTCCTTTCCCCTGCCCTCCCCTAACCCTCTCCATAAGTTGCATAAGGATTAAGTTAGAGAAAAAGATTAGAATTAACCTTAGTAGAGCTGGCTTATGGGTGGGGAAAAAGAGTGATCTATTAAGACAATCCTAGTAGCATAAGTAGAACAGATTTTGTAGCAAGCTTAACTCATAACCTTTATATAAAAATTTTTGTGTGTATGTAGATTTTTCTCTTAATGTTTCAGGGAGAATGTGTGCTTCCTTTTTCTTAATCCATATGTTTTTTTTCTCCTCTCTTTGTCTCCCTTATTCTCCTATCCATTCTATAATATATCTTTCCTCACTTCTCCCCATTATAAAAATATTTCAGAGTAGTTCTCCCTCAGACACCTTGTTCTTGAGACAGGAAAAATGAGTTTCATTTTTATAAATGATAAGTGAACATTCATTTTAAAATAAGTTTGGCCAGATGCCATGGCTCATGCCTGTAATGCTAGCACTTTGAGAGGCCTCAGTGTGAGGATCGCTTGAGCAAGAGCGAGATCTCATCTCTACAGAAAATAGAAAAATTAGCTGGGCATGGTGACATGTGCATCTGTTATCCCAGCTACTCAGGAGACTGAGGCAGGAGAATCATTTCAGCCCAGGAGTTTAAGATTGCAGTGAGCTAGGTTGACACCACTGCCTTCTAGCCTTGATATAGACTCTCTCTCTCTCTCTTTTTTTAGAGACAGAGTCTCACTTTGTCACCCTCAGTAGAGTGCTGTGACATCACAGCTCACAGCAACCTACATCTCTTGGGCTTAGGCAATTCTCTTGCCTCAGCCTCCTGAGCAGCTGGGACTACAGGTGCCTGCCACAACACTCAGCTATTTTTTATTGCAGTTTGGCCAGGGCTGGGTTTGAAGCCACCACACTCAGTATATGGAGCCAGCATCCTACTCACTGAGCCACAGGCACTGCCCTAGACTCTTTTTCTATATCATGGAATACTATCCAGCCATTAAAAAAGATGGAGATTTTACATCTTTTGTATTAATCTGGATTGAGGTGGAACACATTCTTCTTAGTAAAGCATCATAAGAATGGAGAAGCAAGAATCCAATGTACTCAATTCTGATATGAAGGCAAGTAGATGATCTAATACAAAGTGGGGGGTAGGGGAATGAGAGATCGGGGAGAGGGGAGAAGAGGGGGATGGAGGATCACAGTGTATGGCACACCTCTTAGGGGTGGGACACAATTCTAAGAGGGACTTTATCTAACAAAGGCAATCAGTGTAACCTAATTCTTTGTACCCTCAATGAATCCCAAACAATAATAAAGAATAAAAATAAAGAGGGGTGTGACTGTGGCTCAGTGAGAGGGGCATTGGCCCCATAAACCGAGGGTGGCAGTTTTGAACCTGGCCCTGGCCAAACTGCAACAACAACAACAACAAAAATAGCTGGGCGTTGAGGTGAGCACCTGTGGTCCCAGCTACTCAGGAGGCTGAGGCAAGAGAATTGCCAAAGCCCCAAGAGCTGGAGGTTGCTGTGAGCTGTGATGCCATAGCACTCTATGGAGAGTGACAAAGTGAGACTCTGTCTCAAAAAAAAAAAATAAAGAAAGAAAGAAAAAAAAGTGTATGTGTTTCTGGATAGATATGCCAGTGTTATGCTTTTTCAGGTTTCTTTTTTAAATTAATGGCATTTTTTTTTTTTTTGAGACAGAGTCTCAAGCTGTTGCCCTGGGTAGAGTGCTGTAGCATCACAGCTCACAGCAAGCTCAAACTCTTAGGCTGGAGCAATTCTCTTGCTTCAGCCTCCCAAGTAGCTGGGACTACATGAACCCCCCACAACCCAGCTATTTTTTGTTGTTGTTATTGTTGCAGTTGTTGTTTTTAGCTGGCCTGGGCCGGGTTCGAACCAGCCAGCCTCAGTGTATATGGCTGCACCCTACCCACTGAGCTATGAGCGCTGCTCTTTTTTTTTTTTAATTTGGGATTCATTGAGGGTACAAAGAATTAGGTTAAACTGATTACATTTGTTAATTAAAGTCCTCTTATAATTGTGTCCTACCCCCCCCCCCAAGAGGTGTGCCATACACCGTGGTCCCCCAACCTCCTCTCTTCTCCCCTCTCCCCACTCCCTCATTCCCACACTCCCCACCATGTATTAGTCATCTACTGTCTTCATATTAGAATTGAGTCCATTTTTGTATCAACCTGGATTGAGGTGGAATGCATTCTTCTTAGTAAAGTATCACAAGAATGGAGAAGTAACTTTTTTTTTTTTTTTTTTACAGCAGTTTTGGGTTCACGGCAAAATTGGGCGGAAAGTTCAAGTTCCCATATACCCGTTACACCCCACATTTGCATAGCCTGCCCTGCTATGAACACTCTGCTCCTCAGGGTACGTTTATTACAACTGATGAACCTCCGCTGACACATCAGTATCCCCTGAAGCTCGTAGTTTACATTAGGGTTCTCTCTTGGTGTCGTCCATTCTGTGGGTTTTGACAAATTATAATAATGTACGTTCACCATTGCACATGAAATCCGTACAGAATTATTTTCGCTGCACTAAAACCTCTGGGCTCCATCTATTCATCCTGTCCTCCCAAACCCCTAGCAACCACCGATTTCTTTGCTAACTCCATAGTTTTACCTTTTTCAGAATGTCATATGGTTGGAAACATATGGTATGATAATAGCATATGTACGGCATTAAATATTTTTAGTTTCATTTCTTTTACTTATTAATATGCACTTAAGTTTCCTCTGAGTCTTTCCATGGTTGATAGTTCATTTCTTTTTAGTGCTGAATAATATCCCATTGTCTGGATGGACCACAATTTAGTCACTCATTTACCTCTTGAATGATATCTTAGGTGCTTCTAAGTTTTGCAAATTATTTACAAAACACACATCTGATCGCAGAATCACACAATCTTAATCATGATTAAGGCTGATATGAACTTATGTGCAAGTTTTGTGTGGACTGAAGTTTTCAGTTCATATGGATAAATACCAAGGAGTATTGTTGATGGATTAGATGATAAAAGTATGGTTAATTTTTTAAGAAAATTGCTATGCTGTCTTGAAAAGTGGCCCTACTGGGCATTGCCTATAACTCAGTGAGTAGGGTGCCGGCCTCCTATATTAAGAGTGGAGGGTTCAAACCTGGCCCCGGCCAAACTGCAACAAAAAAATAGCTGGGTGTTGTGGCAGGTGCCTGTAGTCCCAGCTACTAGGGAGGCTGAGGCAAGAGAATTGCCTAAGCCCAGGAGTTGGAGGTTGCTGTGAGCTGTGATGCCACAGCACTCTACCTAGGGCAACAACTGTCTCAAAAAAAAAAAAAAAGAAAGAAAGAAAGAAAAGAGAAAAGAAAAGTGGCCATACCATTTTATGTTCTCACAAGCAATGAATGAGAATTCCTATCGCTTCACATCCCTGCCGGCATTTGGTGTTGTCAGTATTTTGACCATCATAGTAAGTGTTTAATGGTATCTCATTGTTGTTTTAATTTCCAGTTCCCTAATGACATGATGTGGGGTGTTCTTTCATATGCTTGCTTGCCATCTCTATATCTTCTTTGGTGAGGGGTCTATTCAGTTTTTAGCCCCTTTAAAATACTTTGATTCATTTCCTTTATTGTTAAGTTTCAAAAGTTACTTATGTATTTTGGATAATAGTTCTTGTTCAGATGTGTGTTTTGCAAATGATTTCTCTCAGTTTGTAGGTTGTCTTCTTATTCTCTTGAGATTATCTTCTGCAGAGCAGGAGTTAATTTCAGTGAAGTCCAGTGTATTAATGCTTTCTCCATGGATTGTGCTTTTGGTGTTGTATCTAACGGGTCATCTTTATAATCAATGTAATCTAGATTTTCCCCTGTGTTATCTCTAGGGGATTTGTAGTTTTCTGTTTTGCATTTAGGTCTATGATCCATCTTGAGTTAATTTTTATGATAGGCATAAAGTGCATGTCAAGATTAATATTTTTGCATGTGATGTTCAGTTATTCTAGCACCATTTGTTACATTACCTTTGTTCCTTTGTCAAAGATCAATGGATCTATATGGATCTATTTCAAGGCTCTCTTTTTGTTTGCTCCACTGATCTATTTTTCTATTCTTTTTAAATACCACACTGTCTTGGTTATTGTAGCTTTATATTAACAGTAAGTCTTTTTTTTGAGACACAGTCTCACTATGTCACCCTTGGTAGAGTGTTGTGGCATCACAGTTCACAGCAACCTCAAATTCTTGGGCTTAAGTGATTCTGTTGTCTTAGCCTCCCAAGTCTCTGGGACTACAGGCGCCCACCACAACACCTGGCTATTTTTTGTTTGTAGTTGTCATTGCTGTTTAGCAGGCTCAGGCTGGGCTGAAACCTGCCAGATTTGGTGCAAGTGGCCGGTGCTGTACTCACTGAGCTACGGGCGCCAAGCCTAATGGTAAGTATTGATGTTGGGTATTATCAGTTCTACAACCTTATTCTTCAACTTCAGTTGTCTATGCTGGGTCTTTTATCTCTCCATATTAACTTTAGCATCAGTTTATTGATATCTACAAAATAACTTGATGGGATTTTGACTCAGATTGAGACGTGTAGATCAAGTTGGAAAGAACTGACATCTTTTTCTTTCACATTTTTTTCCCTTTTTTAAAAAAGTTTATTTTTAAACAGTTTCTTCTACAGCCAAACCATCTTAATAATATTTTCTTTCTATTCATGAATGTATCTCTCCATTTATTTGGTTCTTCTCTGATATCTTTCATCAGAGTTTTGGAGTTTTCCTCAGATAGATCTTGTGCATATTTTGTTAAATTTATACCTAACTATTTCTTCTTTTATATCTAAGTATTTCATTTTGGTGGGTGCTGATGTAAATGGTAATGTGTTTTAACTTCAAATCCCATTTGTTCACCACTGGTACACAGGAAAGCCATTACTCTTGTATTTTAATCTTGTGTCTTGAAACATTGCTGTGATCACTTATTAGTTCCAGGAATTTTATTGACTCTTGGATTTTCTACATAGACGGTTACATCATGCTTGTCCTGGTTCCCTTGGAGGTTTCTGCTTGTGAATTTCTCCTAAGTTGTGGTTCTCTGTATACACATGTCTGGCTGTCTAGTTTTGGGGGCAGCATATGACTTTTGATCTCACTTTTCTGATGGATTTAAGAAGAGTTGATTTTTCAGTTTGTTCAGCTTTTTACTTGTTGTTAGGATGGGGTAGTGACATCTAAGCTCCCAACCTATTAGACCAGAAACCCAGATTTTATTCCCTATTATCTGTAAATACTTTATTCTTTCTCATATTTTACTGAAGTGGGCGTTGAGTCGTAAATATTTTCAGATAAATGCGTTCCTGTTACCATTGAAGTGTGTTTTGAGAAATTGCTGTCATTCTTATTACATTCAATTCTAGTGCCTTTCCATTGGTTGGAGATTTTAGTATGGATGAGTATGCTGGCAAGACATACCTGCATTCAAATGTAAGCACCCAAATCACACTAAGAAGCTGCTTATTATTTTGAGCTATTTTGCCACTTTGCCTTCCTACTATAAATGTCAAATTTAATATAAACTAAAGTACTTAACCAGTAAGGCCAGATAAAAATATTCTGAGTCTAAAGTAACTGGAAATGAATCAGTCTTCTCCATGCTTTTTCCTCCTAGCCTCAGAAGCAAAAACTGGCACAATTTGGATGTTACTTGGTTATCTACCAACAAGCAGATTTTGGTTATGTCAGGAACAGAAGAAAAATAGCTACTCAGAAGTTTTGAAGTACCTTTTAAAAAAATATAAGGTGGGAGTTAAACATATGTTCATAAAACCTTCTTTAAGGAAATTATCTTTGTAAAATGTTTGTATAGGTAATGCTAGAAAAATTCAAAATCTAAAAGTGAACCATGATTATGTTTTTTTTTTTTCTTTTCCATGAAGTTAATAATGGAATCAATGGCTTGGTAGTCGTCTTCTTTTTTTTTCTTTTCTTTTCTTTTTTTTGGTTGTTATTTTTTTTTTTAAGACAGAGTTTCACTTTATTGCCTTATTGCCCTTGGGAGAGTGCCGGGGCATCACAGTTCCAGCAACCTCCAACTCCTGGGCTTAGGCAATTCTCTTCCCTCAGCCTCCCGAGTAGCTGGGACTACAGGCGCCCACCACAACACCAGCTATTTTTTGTGGTTGCAGTTTGGCCAGGGCCGGGTTTGAACCTACCACCCTCAGTATATGGGGCCGGTGCCCTACTCACTGAGCCCACAGGAGCCACAGGCTTGGTAGTCTTCTAAATAAGTTTTCACAGAGGGCAATACTTGTCAGATCATGTGAGTTACTTTTTTATTTTTTTGAGACAAAGTCTCTCTAGAGTGTAGTGATGTGATCACAATTCTCCTTAATCCTGAATTCCTGGGCTCAAATGATCCTCCACACTCAACCTCCTGAGTAGCTGGTACTACAAGCATGTGCCATCACATCCAGTCGATTTTTTATATTTTTTTGTAGAGACCATGTCTCTGCATTGCCCAGATTGGCCTGAAACTTCTGGCATGAGCCACCATACCCAGTCTGAGTTACGTTTTTACTTTATTTCCAGAAACTTTTTACTGTCTCGCTCCAATCTTGCCTGGTTGCTTCCTAGTCCCATTTTACAATTTGTTACTCTAGCACTTTTCTTTTTGAGACAGAGTCTCATGTTGTTGTTCCAGGCTAGAGTGCCATGGTGTCATAGCTCATAGCTGCCTCAAACTCCTGAGTTCAAGCAACCCACCCACCTCAGCTTCCCATAGTGCTTTGATTACGATTACAGGTATGAGCCACAGTGCCCAGCCCACACTTTCTCTTACTATATTTCTGGAAATCTCCTTAGCCCTCTCTTCTCTGTTGTAGCCCTTGTTTCCAGAATCCTAGATTCTCTCTCTCTCTCTTTTAAATAGTTTTCTCTCTTATTTATGTATTTTTTAGGGGGACTTAGCATGCCTGAAAATGTCTTTGAATCTGCAGAGTATTCTCAGGGGTCATTCAGTTGCTGTGTGAATGTGCTCACGTCTTGAGCCTTGAATATATGTGTGCCTGGCTGCAGGTTGTGGGACCTAACCAGGGAAGGAGGGCTGGTGGCTGTGGTTCTTTAAGCCCACATACTTTTCACTTATTCTGCCTATTTTCAACCTCACATCTCCTCCTGAGCTTTTCTGTTCCTGCTGTCTGTAAACCTAGATTCTTTCAGAAGAAAGAAAGGAATAAAACTCACAACTGAGAGTCTGGAAGGGGATGTCCAGGTTCTTTAGGGTCTAACCACCTCTTAAGACAGGCCATCCAATGATTCTCTTGATTCCAGAACCCATGCTTTGCACTCCTTTTCTGTAAGGCCCAATTCTTGAGTCTTTGCAGCTTGGTTCTTCTTTTCTCTTCTGGAGAAACAGGTTCGGCTTCCTCTACTCTCCTGTGATCAGCTTTCTATCCTCCAAAATATGTTGGTATGTCCTGACTCCCTGTATCTTCTTTCTTGTGCTTTTGGTTGTTGGGCCTATATATTTAAAATATTATTACTATCATTTTAATAGGCATTCAGAAGAGAATGGAAGTGATAGACGTATATCTACTCAATTCATGTTAAATCAGAAATCTTCATTTATTTAAGATCCTATGATAGTAGCACATTATTTTTTCCCTTTATCTTTCATTAAGAAATTTGGTTTCTAACATAATTTTAGCAGAAATATAACTAATGAATTGAGATATCATTTTCCCTTTTTTTTTGACATGAAGATTAAAACTAGAGTTGTGTTTTTATCCTTTGAACTGCCTCTGAATCTGTGATTTTTAGTTCCCCCTGAAATCCTGTTTATTCACTAGTGCCTTCTTATACTTTGATTTTTATAATGACAATAATTTATTATAATAATAAGATAAAGCACAGAAAAGCGTCAAGACTATTTTATTTTCTATTTCTTGTTTTTTCCTTAATCAGGCCCAGGTGAGTTTCAAACCCACCAGCCCTGTAGGGCCAGCGCTTTAATCACTGAACTACAGCACCCAGCTGAAAAGTACAAGACCGTTCTAAAAAATTCCTTCACCGGATTCAACACTTACTGTTATTTCATCACATCTGCTTTCTCATTCTCTCTTTTTATGTATTTTATTTCTGAACTATTTGAGAACAAGTTCCAGATATGATATTCCTTTGCCTAAATACTTGAACAATTATTTTCTAAGAGCGAGGGCATTCAGTTACCAAAATTAGAGAATCTAGCACTGATATATTACTGTAAACTATAGCCCATTTTAAAATTTTGCCAGTTGTCCTAATAAAATGTCTCTTACAGCCATCCTTGTCCTCCTTTCACACCCCTAGCCACCTCTGTGACAGGATCCAGTCCTGTCATATACTACATCTATTTGTCACATCCCCAATATAAATTTGGAACAGTCCCTTCGTCTGTCTTTATGTTTCTCGACCTTGACATTTTTAAATAGTTCAGGCCAATTGTTCTGCAGAAAGTGTCCTGATGTGGGATGTTTCCTTATGACTAGGTTTAGGTATACATTTTTATCAGGGATATACATAAATGGGGTTGTGTTCGGTGCAATGCAGCAGGAATTATGAAGTATCAGTTCTTTGTTGATATTGTCCACTTTCATGACTTGGTTAAGGTGCTACCTTCCAGGTTTAGTCACTCTTCTAGTACTATTTCCCCCTTTGCAATTAATCAGTAATTTGTGGAAAGGTAGTCTCAGCCTACGTAACTATCCTGTTCTTCACCAAATTTCAACCCCATAGTTTTGGCGTTCATTGACAATTTTTTCTGAATCAGTTGTTACTATCATGGTTGCCAAATGGTGATTTGATACCTAGATCATTCTCTCTACAAGAAATTCTGCTATAAGGAAGAACTTTTTATTCTTTGCTATTTATTTGTTATAAATAGACATCTATTTAATCTCAATATGAACTTTCCTCATTGATCAGCATTGCGGCCTTGGTCACATATCAAGTCCCCCTATGGTCTTTGGTTTTTCTGGGCTCTCTCTTTTGTTCTGCTGGTCATTTGGCTTTTCTCTATGCCAAAACATTAATACATTGATTACTATGGTCTCACTGTTATTTTTAATGTCTGGTTGGCCAAGTTCCCTCTTTTTATTGAGGAGTTCCTTAGACATTTTTGCTTTCCCATAAATTTTAGAATGAACTTGTCATGGTTCATAAAATTTTCTGTTGATGTTTTGATTGTGATTACATTAGCTCTGTTGATCAATTTGGAGAGAATCGACTTTTTAAAGAATTAAGCTTTCGGGCAGTGCCTATGGCTCAGTGGGTACGGCGCCAGCCCCATATACTGAGGGTGGCAGGTTCAAACCTGACCCCGGCCAAAACTGCAACAAAAAAATAGCTGGGTGTTGTAGTGGGTGCCTATAGTCCCAGCTACTCAGGAGGCTGAGGCAAGAGAATCACCTAAGCCCAAGAGCTGGAGGTTGCTGTGAGCTGTGACGCCACGGCACTCTACCAAGGATGACAGAGTGAGACTCTGTCTCTAAAAAAAAAAGAAAGAAAGAAAAAGAAAAATAATTAAGCTTTCCTTTCAATGAACACAGCATGTTTTCTCCATTTACGTAGGTTTTCTGAGTAATGACGTTTTATAACTTTTTCTGTATTGTCAGTCGTACATTTAGACTTTATTAGAATTATTTTTTAGATATTTTATTTCTGAGCTATTTAAATGCGATCTTTTTTAAAATAATATTTTCTTTGTGCTGGTTATGTTATGTAAATATTTAATGAATTCTCTTTAGATTTTATAGAAATACGACTACATTTTACAAATTAATAAACTTAGTGTTTCTAGTAAGTTGCCTTTGAATTTTTTTATATAGACTATTATATCATTCGTGAAATGATGAAGCACATTGTCCTCCTTTCTGAACTTTTGTCTTTGACTTATTTATCTTGTCTTTCAGGGTGAGATAAATAAAAATGAGCAGGACAGCCTGCCCAGTCTTGGAGATACTGCTTCCCCGTGTAAACCCTTCCTGTTCTAACCATGGTTTGGCACCATCTAGTGGTGACTATTCACTCCAGTTTAAATATCTGGAATGATTCAGGGTCTGTAGTTGAGTGGACTTCAGGAAAGCATCAGTGATTCCAGGAAATTCTTGGCTAGAGAGTGCCAGGATACCGTTGGCCCAGTTTGGGAATATGGAGTGGGGCAATTACTGAGCAATCAGGATTCGAACTCTACTTGCCCTGTGGATTTTGTGCTATTTTCCTGCCTAGCAGCCCCTCCAGCTGAACCTCCAATGTGAAAATAAGAACCTCATCCCCCTTTCCTGTCTGTTCTATATGCAGTGTGGGGAGGTGGATGGGAGCAAAATGGCCACTCTATAGTCTCAAAATTTATGATATCCTGGGCATACTCTCACAAGGATTTACTATGTTATGTATTTATTTTTTTCTCTCTGTTTCCATTCTAATAAGTTTCAAAGTTGAGATTTTTTTTTTCTGTTTTACTCATAGCCTTATTACCAATGAGTAGAAGAGTCCCTAGCATGTCGACAGTCAAAAATATTCACTGAATAAAATAAGTGAATGAATATTGAAATCTTCCACTATTTGGTAGATTTTCTATTAGTTATGCTTTCAATTTGTAGGGCTCTTTTATCAGGTGCATACAAAATTAAAATTGTTAAAGTTTTTTGATAAACTCGGTCATTCTTAATGTTTTGGGGTAGTTGGTTTTTGTTTGTTTTGGTCATAAAACCTATCTCAATACTAATATGCTGCCAAGATTTCTTTCAGTTAGTATCTACCAAGCATATCATTTTACTGACTTTTACTTCCAACCTACACATGTCCTTATGTCTTATGTCCCTGTCTTTAAATAGTATTTTACTGGATTTTACAAATATAATTGGACAGTCATCTTAGTTTATATTTTTGACAATGACTGATATATCAAAAGTTATTTCTAAATATCTTTAAACCTGTTTAATCTACTTACTGATTTTTTAAAAATTAAAAAAAATTTTTTTAAATTTTTTTTTCTGAGATAGAGTCTCACTTTGTCACCCTGGGTAGAGTGCTGTGTCTCAGCCTCCTGAGTAGTGGGGACTATAGGTGCCTCCCACAACACCGGGCTAATTTTTTGGTTTTTCAGGAGAGTTGGGGTCTTGCTCTTGCTCAAGCTGGTCTCCAACTCCTGAGCTCAAGCAATGCTTGCACTTCGGCCGCCCAGAGTACTTACAGATTTTTAAAAATAAATTTAACCAATTACATTTCTAGATGATCTTTTTGCTTCTTTTTCTAGATAAGCCTTTTTTGGCTGCTCGTCTTTACAGTTCCATTGTTTATCTCTTCAAATATTCTATGTTCAATCCTCTTGTGGATAAAGTTATAATACCATAGTTGTACTAGGTAATATTTATATAGTGCTACTATAAATGTTACATATATCAATCGTTACATATGTTAATAGTACATATATATTATAAGCACATATGTACCCTATACTCTTTTTATTTTTCTTTTTTTTTTTTAAATTGAGACAGAGTCTATGTCATCCTCAGTAGAGTGCAATGGCATCCCAGCTCACAGCAACCTCAAACTTTTGGGCTGAGCCAAGAGTTGGCCAAACTCTTGGGCAATTCTCTTGCCTCAGCCTTCCTAGTAGCTGGGACGACAGGCACCTGCCACAGCACCCGGCTACTTTTGTTTGTTTGTTTGTTTTTATTTTTGTTTAGCAGGCCTGGGCCAGGTTTAAACCCACCAGCCCTGGAGCATGTGGCTGGTACCCTAACCACGGAGAGCATTGGGTGCCCAGCCCCTATGCTCTTTTTAAAAACCATTAATAATATATTGTATTTACATAGTATGTTCAAAATATCGTCATTTCAACCAGGTATTCCTTTTAAGATTTTATGTGCAATAGCTTATTATTTAACCTTCCTTTTAGCTATTAACCCCGCTTTACAGATCCGAAAACTGCAGCAGAAGGAAGAAAAAGAACTTGGCAAAGGTGACATACAGCTAGGTAAATTTTTGATCCAGGACTTTGATTTTTTTTTTTTTTTCTGTTTTGATCCAGGACTTTGAACTCAAGCTGTTACAATGCTTTAATACTCAGTATAATGACAGGGGAAAAATCCAAACATTGGATCCAAAACATTTCCTTCTATAAAGGCAAAAGGAAATTTGCTTTTGTTTTTTCAGATTTTTTCTCACTTCTTTTTGTATTTATTTATTTATGACAGAGTTTCACTCTGTTGCCCTGGGTAGAGTGCGGTAGCGTTTAGCTCACAGCAACCCCAAACTCTTAGGCATGATCCTCTTGCCTCGGGCCTCCCAAGTACTTGAGACTATAGACACCTGCCATAAGGCCTGGCTATTTTTTAGAGATGAGGTCTCCCGCTAGCTCAGGCTGGTCTCAAACTCCTGAGCTCAAGCAATCCACCTACCTCAGCCTCCCAGGGTGCTAGGATTATAGGCATGAGCTACCAAGCTTGGCTTTTATTTCTTTTCAAAATTTTATTATTTTATTTATTTTCTTAACAATATGCCTAGGTTTGGGTGGCACCTGTGGCTCAAGGAGTTGGGTGCTGGCCCCATATACTGGGGGTGGCGGGTTTGAACCTGGCCCCGGCCAAAACCGCAAAAAAAGAAAAAAAAACAATATACCTAGGTTTGGATAATTTTGCTTTTTTAGTGCTAGTGATTTTCTTTTTTTTTTTGAGATGGAGCCTCAAGCTATCCCCCTGGGTAGAGTACCATGGCATCACAGCTCATAGCAACCTCCAACTCCTGGGCTCAAGCGAGTCTTCTGCCTCTGCCTCCCAAGTAGCTGGGACCACAGGTGCCCGCCACAACGCCTGGCCATTTTTTGGTTGCAGCCATCATTGTTGTTTGGCAGGCCCGGGCTGGGAATTCGAACCCGCCACCTTAGGTGTACATGGCTGGCGCCTTAGCCAATTGAGCCACAGGCGCCAAGCCAATGCTAGTGATTTTCAACCTTCTTCATGTGGTAATTAACCTTTTGTGTTTCTTCTTTACTTTATTGTTCAAATCCTTTGTCCATTTTTGTCTTGGAGTCCTAAATGACCTTTTATATTAAAAGTTATTTACCTTATCTGGGTTGGTGGCTCACATTTGTAAAACCAGACACACTGGGAGGCTATAGGCAGGAGGATTGGGTGGATCTTTTGAGACTAAGAGTTTGCGGCCAGCCCAGGCAACATAGAGAGATTCCATTTCTAAGAAAATAAGAAAAATCTGGGTGGCACCTGTGGCTCAATAAGTAGGGTGCTGGCCCCATATACTGAGGGTGGCGGATTCAAACCCAGCCCTGGCCAAACTGCAACAAAAAAATAGCTGGGTGTTGTGACCAGCGCCTATAGTCCCAGTTACTTGGGAGGCTGAGGCAAGAGAATCCCCTAAGCCCAAGAGTTGGAGGTTGCTGTGAGCTGTGAGGCCACAGCACTCTACTGAGGGTGATAGAGTAAGACTCTGTCTCTACAATGAAAAAAAAGAAAATAAGAAAAATCCTAGCTGGGCTTGGTGGCTTGCCATTGTAACCCCAGCTTCTTGGGAGGCTAAGCCAGGAGGATCACTTTAGCCAAGGCTTGATGATTCAGTGAGCTATGATTGTGCCACTGCTCTCCAGCCTGGGTGACAGAGCAATACTTACTTGTCTCTTTAAAAAGAAACAAACAAAAAAAAACTTCTTCCTATAACTAAAATAAATTGTATTTTTATTTAATGAATTTTATACTTTATCAGAGATGAAATCCCAGTTAATATTTTAATTTCCTAAGAAAATTAGATAGAAGATTTATAAGACAATTATCTTTTCAGAGAGAAAACACCTTTGCTCTCCCTTATTCTTACTATCAGGAAATTCTTACCTATTATTTACTAGTCCCTGAGCTTGCATTTCTGTAAGGAAAATGTATGAGGAAATTAAAAAAAAAATCTATCTTTCTCTTATGTATATCATATAAAATATCTTTCTACATCTTCATAAAATTAATTGTATTTGTTATTTAAAAAACTAAATCTAGGCTCAGCGCCCATAGTTCAGTGGTTAGGGTGCCGGACTCATACACCAGGGCTGGCAGGTTTGAACCCGGCCTGCGTTAGCTAAACAACAATGACAACTACAACCAAAAAATAGCAGGTTGTTGTGACGGGCTCCCATAGTCCCAGCTACTAGGGAAGCTGAGGCAAGAGAATCACTTAAGCCCAAGAGCTGGAGGTTGCTGTGAACTGTGATGCCAAGAGGGCATGAAAGTGACACTGTCTGAAACAAAAAACAAACAACCTAAATCAACATAAAATGCCACACACAGGGGTGGTGCCTGTGGCTCAATGAGTAGGGCACCAGCCCCATATACCGAGGGTGGCGGGTTTGAACCCAGCCCCAGCCAAACTGCCACAGAAAAATAGCCAGGTGTTGTGGCAGGCATCTGTGGTTCCAGCTACTCAGGAGGCTGAGGCAAGAGAATCGCCTAAGCCCAGGAGTTGGAGGTTGCTGTGAGCTCTGACCCCACAGCACTCTACTGAGAGCGACAGAGTGAGACTCTGTCTCTAAAAAAAAAAAGCCACACATAGAATATCACGTAATTAACAAACTCAATTTATTTTAAGGAAATAAACAAACAAAACTTAATTTTTTAAAAGATAAAGACCAGTGTGATCACACAAGATATAAAAAGAATACTTCATTTTTAAGAATGATACACCATAGATTTGCTTTATGAAGTGATCCAAAAGCTTATTTGATTTTTAAAACTAAAACAAAAAAACAAAAAACAAGTTTAAGAAACTCAAGATTCACACGTTTCCATTTTGAGACTGAGCATTTGCCACGTCTTAGGAAAACAGCACAACTTAGAAATGTTGCCATCTAGTGTTCACCTTTCGAATTAGCACAATCTGTACGAAATATTGTATTTCAAAATGTAGGTAGGCTCTTGACTCTTTAAAATTGGAACCAGAGATCAGGAGATAATTATGTTAGGTAACTCCGCAGTTTAAAATTAAAGGAAGAAAGGTAGATGTGACTAAAGATGTGTGTGACTATCTGTGTGGGGAGACCAACGAATGAGAGGAGGCAATGGAAAGAGAACATGGCAAATGCCCAGCATCCTCTAAGAACGTGAGACGGCAGAGGTCAAATCTCTAACCTGGTGGAAAAACAGTGCAGTTGTCCACTGAAATGCATCAGGTGGGAAACTAAAAGGAATAAAACATACAGGATGTTTACTACTTTTGAAGGAATTTCGTTTTTTTGTTTTTGTTTTGAGACGGAGTCTCACTTTGTCACCCTTGGTAGAGTGCGGTGGCATCACAGCTCACAGCAACCTCTAGCGCTTGGGCTTAGGTGATTCTCTTGCCTCAGCCTCCCGAGTAGGTGGACTATAGGTACCTGCCACGATGGCTACCCGATTATTTTTTTGTTGCAGTTTGGCCGTGGCTGGGTTTGAACCCACCACATTTGGTATACAGGGCCGGTGCCCTACTCACTGAGCCACAGGCACCACTCAGGAATTTATTTTGTTAATGTAGGGCATAATAGCTACCATTTGTTGAGTGGTTTTTGAGTGCCAAGTATTCTAAAAGCTTTGCATGTAATACTTACTTGACTTCTATAATTATTTTTTAGTTAATTCTAAAAAATGGAATGGAAATGGAATTAAAGGAGGTAAGGCAATTGAGCTACAGAAAGATTACAAAGCTGGTTGGTGGAAAAACTATTATTTACCTAAATCAGTGGTTCTCAACCTTCCTAATTCCGTGGCCCTTTCATACAGTTCCTGTGGGGTGGGACCCACAGGTTGAGAACCGCTGATCTAAATGAAAGAGGCTGGCTCTGATGTCCATATTCTGAATCTGGGAGTGCTAAATTTACTCGTTCAGTAAATACAGAATTTAGGATGGGGTTACCATATACCATTAGAAAGTAAAGGCTAGGCACTGTGGCTCATGCCTGTAATACTAGCATTTTGAGAGGCCAAGGTGGGAGGATTGCTTGAGCTCAGGATTTCACGACCAGCCTAGTAATGCAGTGAGAGCTCGTTTCTACAAAATATAAAAAAAATTAACTGGCCATGCTCATAGTCCCAGCTACTCAGGAGGTTGAGGTGGGAAGATCTCTTAAGCCCAAGTGCTCAAGGTTATAGTAAGCAGTGACAAAGCTAGACTGTCTCAAAACCAGAAACTGAATACATACATACATAGATAAATAAAGCTTAGTCTATTACCCAAATAATTTTGACCAAGTTTTATTATCTTTATTATTGGGATCTGGTAAACTCACCTAACAGTTGTTCAGTTTTCTCTTTTACATCCATGATATACTCTGGGTAAACTTCAGCACATACGTTTGTCTTTTATATATGAATACGAGTATTGCAATGCTCTGCTTTTGTGAAGTGGGTACACTAACTTTTTTAATAGCAATGGGCAAATTTCTTCTCTTTCATTCTTGGTTCTCTCTGTGATCTCTGACACAGTCATGGTCATTCATCCTGGGCTGAGCTGTGTGTCTCCTCCAAGTGTATGTGCTGCAGTTCTGACCCTCCACTACTTCAGACTGGGACTCTATTTGGTGACAAGGTCTTTAATGGGTAATTAAGTTAAAAATGAGGTCATTAGGGTAGACCCTAATCCAATATGAATAGTTTCCTTATAAGAAGAGTAAAACTGGGCACAGATAGTTACAGAGGAAAGACCACATGAATGGGCGGCACCTGTGGCTCAGTGGGTAGGGTGCCAGCCCCGTATACCAAGGGTGACTGAGGCAAGAGAGCCAAACTGCAACAAAAAATAGCCAGGTGTTGTGGCGTGCGCTTGTAATCCCAGCTAGCTAAGAGAATTGCCTAAGCCCAGGAGTTAGAGGCTGCTGTGAGCTGTGACGCTGCGGCACTCTACTGAGGGTGACAAAGTGCAACTCTGTCTTTAAAAAAAATAAGAAAGACCACATGAAGACACAGTGAAAACTGGGCCATCCACTGATCAAGGAGAGAGGCTTCAGAAGAAACCAACCCTGAAAAAAGCCTTGATCTCAGACGTCTAGCCTTCAGAACTGGAAGAAAAATAAATTTCTGTTTAAGCCACCTAGTGGAAGTTTGCAAAGGCAGCCCTAGTGATCTAATATAGTCACTGCATCAATCAGGATGTTGGTTTATCAATTTTAAAAAAACACTCTTGGCTCGGTGCCCATAGTTCAGTGGTTAGGGTGCTGGCCACATACACTGGGGCTGACAGGTTTGAGTGCAACCAGGGCCTGCTAAACAACAATGACAACTGCAACAACAATAACAAAAAAAATAGCTGGGCATTGTGGCAGGTGCCTGTATTCCCAGCTACTTGGGAGGCTGAGGCAAGAGAATCACTTAAGCTCAAGAGTTTAAAGTTGCTGTGAGCTGTGACGCCATGGCACTTGACACAGGGCCTATTCTGTCTCAAAAAACAAAAAAATAAAAAAAGCAAACAAAAGAAAAACACTCTTGCTAGTTTAGGCAGAAAAAAATATACTTATTAGGGAATATTAGATATTTCAGAGAATCTCTGGAGGGATAAAGAGAAAATTCCTGAATCACATAGTGAGATTGTCTCAGTAAAGGACCCCGTGAAACCAGCCACTAGATAGATAGTGCACCACTCACTATGGACGTGGGATACCAGGATGTCTATCATTTTGACTATGAAAGAAAACAGCTCTTGAAGTGGATTCCCTTTGGCTGCTGTCTTGTCACATAGATCATTCTGGTTTGACATCTCACAAGGATGTGTGTGACTGGGGAACCTCACTTACATGCCTGTAACAAAGCTGCAAGTGAGCACGAGAATGTGAGTTTTCTGTTTCCTACCACGTAGAAGCAGATGAAAAGGTAGGGAACTGCCTATACAGACAGGAAAAAGGTGATCGAAGATGATGGCTAGCCGGAGAAGGCAAAGGCTATCAACTGTCACAATTTCAGTAGTGTGATTCTCTGTCCACTTGTTCTGACGGTACATTTCTCCGAAAGCTAGTTATTATTTTCACAATCCTTAAACTTTTCTTGAATCTATCTTTATTTTCTTTGGATAAAACTCTCCCTTGTCTAGAATTCAAATAACTGGATTCTTCTGGCCCCTCCTCTACATTGTTATGTTTGTAAGAAAGAAATAAATTAAGCAGGTTAATCTGAAGATGCTCTTTGTCTAGTATTTATTCTTCCTTATACTGGTAAAAAATATCTCCAACTCTCCTCAATGAATTATTCCTTCCTTCTATCTTTCCCTATCATGTTGGGGGGAATAATAACCCCTACTCTGACCAATTAGAACATTCTATATACTGCCTTTACCTCCAGTCCTGTAACTAGTTCTAGAATAGGTGGGTACATTGTTCAGGGCAGGCAGAGGAGACTCGGTCCCTGGGTATTTCCTAGCACGAAAGATTTTCATCTCTCTGACCTTCTTCTTTCTGATGTGGTTTTTAGATGAGGATGTCAGCCTGGAATTGCTGCTGGCCAAAAGGATACTTCTTCATTAAAACCTTTTTGAAAGCAGGGCTGGCACAGAAGGAAGGAAAGCTGAGAGATACATAGAAAAAGTCCTATTATCTTTATGAGGATCTGGAACCAGCTCTGCTTAAAACTTGTACCTGTCTTCCTTTTTGCCAAAAAAGTCACTTTCATCTTAAATGCATTTGAATTGTTTCAGTCACTTGCAACCAAAAGAGTCCTGACTGATTTGATTTTCCCTAATAATTACATTTTACCAGACATTTAGAGTATCACTATATTGATGTCCAAATGGGAAAAAAACTCATTTCTATACAACTGTGTATATACAACCCCCTCCATGAGTGTAACCACACACAGAGTAAGGAAAAATAGAGTAAACCTAGCAAAGACTTTATTCATCTTGGGTTTTTTCTCTTTTGATAAAATGACATTTTTAGGATTTGATAAGAGGTAAAACATACTTGAGTATGTCTTTTTGTAATTTTTGCTTTATTCAACTTAACTCTTATAATGGTTACTTTGATATGTCAACTTGATGAGGCTAAGGGATGCCCTTTACATTAGCTGGTAAAACATTATTTCTGTCTGTGGAGATGTTTCCGGAAGATATTAGCATCTCGATGGGGAATGGGTAGACTGAGTAAAGAACGCCATCCTCACCGATATGACTGGGTTTCATCCGATCCTTTGGACAACTGGTAAAGCAAAAAGGTGGAGGAAGGGCAAATTCATTCTCTCTTCTTAAATTGCTGCACCCATCTTCTCCTGTCCTGGACATTGGAGCTCCTAGCTCTTGGGCCTCTAGACTCCAGGACTTACATTGAGTGGCCCATCCTGGTTCTCAGACTTTCAGACACTAGAAGTTACTCCTGGTTCTCAAGCCTGTGGACTCAGACTGAGTTTTTATACCACTGGCTTTTCTGATTCTCCAGCTTGCAGATAGCAAATTATATGCACACACTGTACCCAATGAACTACCGAGTTAGCATTATTCAGGCAAAAACTAGAAGAAAAGCACAGCATTGTGAAACATTGACGATAAACTTTCTACTCTTCAAACCAGTGTGTGCTTATGTTTATAGTTATTCCAGGGCGAGTCTTCTAGTCAGTTTGTTTTTCTTCAGCAGAACAACTAGTGAGCCAATTTCTTGATAGATTCAGGTCTAGTACCTTTAGTAAATTGTTTCCTCCAAACTAAGTTTAGATTTGGTGATAGTGATCTATTTCCTGTAATATAAGTTTCTTTTGAGGTTAGCACAACAGGATCCGACTTATGATTAGAAGATAAGGGACAGTCAGAACTAGGCACTGCGAGCTGAAAGATGAAACAACGTAGGATACTAGGGTTGTTTGATAGAACGCACAAATTTTTTTTTTTTTTTTGAGACAGAGTCTTACTATGTTGCCCTCGGTAGAGTGCTGTAACATCACAGCTCACAGAAACCTCAAACTCTTGGGCTTAAGTGATTTTCTTGCCTCAGCCTCCCAAGTAGCTGGGACTACAGGCACCTGCCACAATGCCTGGCTATTTTTTGGTTGCAGTTGTCATTGTTGATTAGTTGGCCCGGGCCGGGTTCTAACCCGCCAGCTGTGGTGTATGTGGCCTGTGCCCTACTCACTGAGCTAGGTGTGTAGAACCAGAACTCACAAATTCTTATATGAGCCACAGAGTTGTAATTTGGTCTGAATTATAATCCTTACATTACATATGTGTTTACACTACAGTGTTTATCCTGGAGAGGACACATGCTGGAGAGATAGAAAATCAAACCTGAAAAAACTTAAGCCAACATGTTAAACACACACACACACATAAAGCAAGATAGTCAACCTTATGCTGACCTGTAAACACTTGGATGTAAGAGACAGGGAAAAAATGTCTCCCTTTCTTCTAGTTTTTCCTAGAATAACATTAACTTTGTGGTTTATTGGACAAAATGTTATTTAGTGGGTATTTTCAAATTATCTTGAAATGTGTTTCTGCAGTTCCAGAATAAAAACTCCCTTGAATATTTAATGTCTTCCTTTTCTTTTTTTTAAAGAGACAGAGTCTCACTTTATTGACCTCGGTAGAGTGCTGTTGTGTCACAGCTCACAGCAACCTCCAACTCCCAGGCTTAGGAGATTCTCTTGCCTCAGCCTCCTGAGTAGCTAGAACTACAGGCACCTGCCACATTGCCCAGGTATTTTTTTGTTGCAGTTTGGCAGGGACTGGGTTTGAACCTGCCACCCTTGGTATACGGGGCCTGGTGCCCTACTCACTGAACCACAGGCGCCGCCCGAATATTTAATTTCTTATTAAACAATTCTGCTTTAGTCATTCTGTAATATGGAATATTTTCGGTGTGACTATCAGGAAGTTGTGTCCAGTGAATGTAACCAAGATGAGGCCCTTTCATGTAAGGAGTGAAGAGTTATCATTTAGGATGCTGTGTGTTTTATGTTGCTAGATTGCTCAGCCTAGAAAAGTATGAGTCCTAAAATGGTGAAGATTCTCGCTATTTCAGCTTTGCAATACAACATCTGGACTTCGGAGTAACTTGTTTGAAATGGATGTGTGGATTTTTCACAATCTTACATTGTAAAAACTCACTGCTACTGTGACCTACTCCATAGTTGACATCCGGGGAGAAAGGGACTTAGGGGTTCCAGGAAAGCTGGACAAAAGGGAAGGGGGAAGAAGGACGAGGAGGAGGAGAGAAGTAGAACTGTGTTTAACTGGGACATTCCACCTTCTGTGGGATGAATAATGTCCAAGCTTGTAAATAACAGGATGATAGTCTCTCACTAAAATTAGAAACTTGTTTTTATGTTAGGAATTTGTAACTTCCTAATTGCTATTGAGATTTGTTGCAGCACAAACAAGCAGATGTGCTTTTAAATTCAATTTGCCTCTTAACAAACAAATGGATATCTCACGTTCAATCTAATTTTTTGTTAGTTCTTTATTGTATAAAAGTATTTTAATTTTGCTCCCTGCAAGCAATATGTACAAATTGGTTTCTCTGTGATTAAATATTTCATAACTTCCCTTATTTGATTTTTAATTTTTACTGATAAAGAGGGTATTTGTAAAAGTGAATACAAATGATTGTAATATACTGGGTAATTATTTAAGTATTTATACATAAATGGCATTTAATGTATTTCCTCTAAAATGGGTCATTTCTGAAATAGGCACATGTGTTTGTAAACATAATTTAGGCCCCATATATTGTTTATGTAGGAATTTTTCCAATAAGTTAATACCTTTTTTAAAATTATTTTTAGAGACAGAGTCTCATGTTGTCACCCTCTGTAGAGTGTTATGGTGTCACAGCTCATAGTAACCTCAAACTCTTGGGCTCAAATTATTCTCTTACCTCAGCCTCCCAAGTAGTGGGACTACAGGCACCTGCCACAATGCCCAACTATTTTTAGAGACAGGGTCTTGCTCTGGTTCAGGCTGGTCTCAAACCTGTGAGTTCAGGCAATCTAGCCACCTCAGCCTCCTAGAGTGCTAGGATTATAGCTGTGAGCCACTGCGCTGGACCACATTTTTTTTTTTCCCTCCACCCATTACCCCCCTCCCTTCTCCCTCCCCCCTCCCCACATTCTTAGGCTATTTGGTTATAGCTTTCATATCAAAGGTATAAATTAGTTTCATAATAGGGGTGTGTACATTGGATACTTTTTCCTCCATTCTTGTGATACTTTGCTCAGAAGAACATTCT
>CAUYQV010134816.1:0-15660 GCA_963574575.1 Galagoides demidoff | reverse complement strand
AGCAACCTCCAACTCCTGGGCTCAAGCGAGTCTCCTGCCTCCGCCTCCCAAGTAGCTGGGACCACAGGCGCCCGCCACAACACCCGGCCATTTTTTGGTTGCAGCCATCATTGTTGTTTGGCGGGCCTGGGCTGGGGATTTGAATCCGCCACCTTAGGTGTATGTGGCTGGCGCCTTAGCCGATTGAGCCACAGGCGCCGAGCCACTAAACATGCTCTTAAGGGGATTTTATAGCTCCTCTAAGCACTGATGTTTGGTGGAGCAAAGCCTGGAAAATGATAGTGTACGAAGCAATCTTTCTTCTACTTACCCAAAACTTGCATCTTAAGTTACTGTAGCAAGGAGCACCCAATGTCCACTCTCATTGTTCCTTAGAAACAAAACCCCCAATTTTATCTGAGAAACAATGCCTCCAACTCAAAAGCTACATGTGCTATTCAATATGGGACTAAATTCTGGCCAAGCACATACAAGCAGAATGACTGTGTGGGACGTTCAGAGGAGTGCAGGAATGGAGCTGACAGGGGAGGAGGACTCTTTCATCCTCCCCCATCCACCTTCTTTCCACCTGAAATGCAGATGTAATGGCTGGAATCCCTACAGCCATTTCTGATCCTTAGGTGAATTTAAGAATGAAAACTTCCTACTAAACTGTTATGGCAAAACAATGAAATGATCCAGAGCTTTTGATGACCATGAAGCTACTATGCCACTACCGGACTGTTTATATATGAACTTCTTTACCATGAGAGAGAGATAAACTATCATTTTTAACACACTAATATTTTGAGTTTTCTGTTTGTTGCAGGTAAATTCTATGAATTGATTTACAGTAAAGTTTACTATTCAGATATTTTTAATTATTTATGTTTAACCAATAGTCTTTAAAGTGCTTTTCTCCATCAGCCTTTGGGTGTTTGGCAGAGAAGGTGTCATTACAACTGTCCAGTAAATGATCACTCCTTTTCCTGCTTTGCACACTCAGGATGGTACTTCTCCACCCACTTAGAGCTGGATGTGGCCACATGTTTTGCTTTGGCTAATGAAATGTGAGCAGCAGTGATGTGCCCCTTCCCAGCAGAACCTCTCATTGATATGTGTGACACATTAAATGTGTGATGACCACAGAAGCAAAGGCGGACATGACACCACCATAAGCTTGTGTCCTTGGGTCCTCCCCTGCGTCCTTCCCTGACCCAGGCTGTGCATGTGGCATGGTCAAGAAATGAACTTGAGCTGTATAAGGTCCCTGAGATTGTTTGTCACACATAGCTATTCTATTCTCACTGATCGAATAGAAACAACTAAACAATGGTGATAATAATAAACACACTGTAAAATGCTCTGTAATTTCCAAAGCAGTATTTGAGAGGAACTACTTTACACAGAAAGAATATCTCCTATACCCTAGACATCAGGCAGGGAACTTTGCAGTAGCTATTTTATTTTATCTCTGCACCAATCAGTGAGGTAAAAATGAGGCTAAGAGAGCAGCCTACGGCACATCAGCTTCCAGTGCCAGGACACACATCATCCCACGTCTCCCACCTGCAAATTGGAAAGCAGAATCCTGGAAACAATGAAAAGCTAAAGACACCAGCTGATGAGATGGGGAGAAGAAGCCCACAACTACTAAGAGGCACCTGCTCTCACAGCTGAAACCTCCCACAGGCTGAAGCAGAGCCTGGTGGGGCTGGTGGTCCCTGCACCCCACCAAGGGCAGCGGAATAAAGGCCAAGGACTGCTCAGTTTTGAGTGCCTTTGAACTCAAAGTCTGCTTCTGAGCCACTGTCAAGGTAACCTGGCAGCTGATAACAACTAATTGGGCAGCGCTCTGGCTGCTGGCACCAACAGCTATGATCTCAGCATCACCATGGTAACCTGACTGGAATGCTGGTTATTCACACAAAGAAAAACCGGTCTCCATTCAGAGCACGACTACATTTTGTCTTCATCCCACTTTTCCTAATACAAGTTTCTACTGAAGGAACAACGCTTCCTTTAAAAAAAAAAAATGTTTATTACTAGTCTGTGGGAAAACAGCATTTTCTTAGCCTGCAAAAAAAAAATTGGAAAGGGGGAAGGTAGTAATATACCTTTTATTGTCATAGGCAAAGGGACTTTATTCATACAGGCTGTGGACAAACAGCAGTAGAGTCATCACAGAGTAATTCTGTGGTCTTTGACCAGGCCACAGACTTCTGTGGAGGTGTCAGTGGTGCAGCTCTAGCCGCAGATCAGGGACATCCAGCTCACCCCACAACAGCTGACCCTCAGCCTGACGCCTGCAGTGCTGTTGCAGAGCCCTCCTCCAAACCTTGGAGGCTCCCTGTCTCCACCTCTCCAGCCTGGTGACATCTCTAAAGCTATAGTGTCCATCTCCCCACGCCTTGGCCACCATTTCCTGTACGCTCCTACACTCTGGGGATTTGTTCCTTTTTATTTCTCCGCTATCCAGAAAGCCCTTTGGTCCCGTCTTTGTTGGTCAGAATCTTACCAGTTCTTTGAGGTCCAACTCAAGTATATTTATACTGCAGTTCTGCCCACCAGAGTAAACCCCACATCACAGCATATTCCAAAAGGCAGCCTTGAATGTGTCTGTCTTACTGCACTGAGAAGCAGCTCTCTCAGCATGAGCAGGGTCTGAGTGGGTTTTACCACTTACGGTTGTATCGTCTCTGACAGTTGCTCACTCTCTGACCCACAGCCTTTCACCTTCAGACAAGACTACTCAAAGTGTGGTCCACCTCCCTTGGGGACCTTGTCAGAAATGCAGAAACCTGGGGGTTACCCAGACCAATTGAATCTGAATTAACATTTCAATAAGATCCGAAATAATTCAGAGGCATATTAATGTTCCAAAAGCATTAATAATGTCTGCCAAGCAGACATATGGTAAGAATGAGGGGAAACGCATGGAAAACACCCAGCAGGGAGCCTGATACATAATGAATCCTCACTGAATAAGAAAATTATTATTTTTTTTTCAGAGTCTCACTCTGTCACCCTGGCTACAGTGCCATGGCATCATCATAGCTCACAACAACCTCTAATTCCTGGGCTCAAGTGTTCCTCCTGCCTCGCTCTCCTAAGTAGCACCATGTCCTGCTAATTTTTCTGTTTTTTATAGGGATGGCATCTTGCCATATTGCTCAAACTTGAAAACTATTAGTCTTTAATACCAATAAACATATGGTGAATTAAAATGTTTGGTGTTCTATAGGATTCAGATATTATGGCATGAGCTTGGCCTCAAGTAGTGCCTAGTTAGCAATGATAGATTCAAAAAAAGAATGGGAAAAGATATTTGCAGGATATGTCTCCGACAAAGGTTTAATAACCAGAATCCATAGAGAACTCAAACATATTAGCAAGAAAAGAACACGTGAACCCATCTCAGGGTGGGCAAGGGACTTGAAGAGAAACTTCTCTGAAGAAGACAAGAGCACGGCCTATAGACATATGAAAAAATGTTCATCATCCTTAATCATCAGAGAAATGCAAATCAAAACTACTTTGAGATATCATCTAACTCCAGTAAGATTAGCCCACATCACAAAATCCCAAAACCAGAGATGTTGGCGTGGATGTGGAGAAAGGGAACACTTCTACACTGCTGGTAGGAACACAAACTAATATGTTCCTTTTGGAAAGATGTTTGGAGATCACTTAGGGATCTAAAAATAGACCTGCCATTTGCTCCTACAATTCCTCTACCAGAAGAACTGTATATATCCAGAAGACCAAAAATCACATTATAACAAAGATATTTGTACCAGAATGTTTATTCCAACCCAATTCATAATTGCTAAGTCATGGAAGAAGCCCAAGTGCCCATGGACCCATGAATGGATCAATAAGTTGTGGTATATGTACACCATGGAATATTATGCAGCCTTAAAGAAAGATGGAGACTTTACCTCTTACATGTTTACATGGATGGAGCTGGAACATAGTCTTCTTAGCAAAGTATCTCAAGAATGGAAGAAAAAGTATCCAATGTCCTCAGCCCTACTATGAAACCAATTTATAGCTTTCATGTGAAAGCTATAACTCAAATATAGCTCAAGAAGAAGGGGAAATGGGAGAGGGAGGGGAGGGGGGAAGATGGATGGAGGGAGGGTAATTGGTGGGACCACATTTACGGTGCATCTTACATGTGAAATTTACTAAGTGTAGAGTATAAATGTCTTAACACAGTAACTAAGAAAATACCGTGCAGCCTATGTTAACTAGTTTGATGAAAATATTTCAAATTGTATATAAAACCAACACACTGTACCCCAATGTGTATTAATGTACAGAGCTATGATTTAATTTAAGAAAACATGAAATATAAATGAAAAGAAGCAAAAGTCTGTAGCTTAAAGGAGCATATGACCAACTTCATCATGTTCAACTTTTCTGACATTGCACAAATCCACTGAAACTCCCTAGCCTTTGGTTTTTTCTTCCATAGAGTAGAAATAAGAATATAGACAAGTTGCTTGTCTCTCGGAGTTGTACTCAAGTTGAAATTAGATAAAGAGAATGAAAGAATTTTGCCAAATACAAAGCAATGATTAAGCCAGTTTTTTAATCAAAGAATACTAAAATCATAAACTGAACTCACACTCTGGTGTGACCCATGAAGGACTCACAAAGGGAAAAATGGCACATTGAGTCCACTGAGAAATGAGGTTCAGCCTATCCCACTTTATGAGATTTGAGAATGAGGTTTGATGAAAAGAACAGAGTGAGCTAATGAAGCGGCATGGCTCTGCCTCCTCAGTGGGCTGATGGCTGAGGTGTCCACTGCCTTGAAAACACAGGGAGGCAGCAGGAGGGAGGCCAGCATGGGTCCTGGAAGAAAAGGAATTCACAGCAGACACAAGCCCTCTCAGCTTTGGAGCTTCAGAAAGAACCTGAACGGTGTTTCAGGCCACAGCCCAGCCACTCTGATGAGGAATAGGCGGGAGCCTGTGCAACATGCTCGTGGGAGGAGAGAGGAGGGTCTCTCCTCCTTCAGATATTATGGCATGAGCTTTGCCTCAAGTAGCATGCCTAACCCTCAGTTCTGATGGACAGAGCATAGCACAGCAGTTGAGGGTTCAGACAGATAGGAAATCAACACAGACTGACTCAGACCAGGTACGTGAAAGAGAAAGCGGCATCAGGTGGGACTTGGAAATACAGCAGAATTTAAATACAGCGGGATCTACATAAGCATGTAAAGATACATGTTAATTACATGTACCATTTCTCTCAGAAATGATCCAAGAACCACATCACTTACAGGGCAGCACCTCCATTCAGCAGACTTAGTTTATTTCTAGGGACCATGATTCCGTAAGCACTTCTATGAAGCAAAAAGACTTCAAATTGAACACACATGGATGAGATAACAAATACAAGGCTACTCATTTTTTTTAAAACAAAATGCCATATTTAAAGCCTCACTTCTCCCAGGAAAGAAACAAACAAACACATGATTACACTGCTGTATCGACCCCTCACGCCCACCTTCTCCGTGCAGCTCCAGTACTGCCTCCGAGCGAGGCTGGCCTCTGTACCTGCAGCCCCTCACATGGTGGTCCAGCCCCAGGAGGTGCTCAGTAAACACTGGCTGAGTAAGTAATTTTGCTCAAGAAAACATATAAAAGTTTTAATTTACTTTCTGTTGGTGAAATAAAGAAATAAGTGTGGAAGATAGGAAAATGCACTTCTTCACATTGTGAGGGTTTAAATACACATTCCTCTGAGAGCCCCATCTGGTAGCAGAGAATCCATGAAGCTGCATTCAGCCATGATGTATCATCCTGGAAAGCCTATTTTCCATAAAGATTTTAGTGGTGGTGTTCTTTAAGATTTTAAATTAAGCATTGGTAAGTCTGTATCAATTTTTAAAAATAAATCAGAAGGATGCTAATAAATTTCAGGTTTCTAGTGGGTTCCTCATTCAGCCCACCAGTAACTCCAGGGTTTCCAATTTCCTCTTCTTTGCCAATAGGAATAGTCCAATAAAAATGTTCATAAGTACATTGTTCACCTATATCATTTATAGCCCTTATTTTCAAATACAGTAAATGTTCTTTTCTTTAAGCATTTTGCAATTACTAAAGGCAGAGCTAGACAGAAGTTTTATTTTTCTATTTGGTTTCAAGAAAAGCAATAATGTAAAAAAGGAAAACTTATTTTTAAAATTGTCAGTTAAGCATCATTTGAATCCAAACACTTGCTGGTTAAAAAGCCCAGTAACTAAGGCCTACTTAAAATTCAGTAGGCAAGGTGGCACCTGTAGTTCAGTGTGTAGGGTGCCAGCCACAGACACCGAGGCTGGTGGGTTCGAATTCGGCCCAGGCCAGCTAAAACAACAATGAAAACTGCAACAACAACAACAAAATAGCCAGGCGTTGTGGCAGGCACCTGTAGTCCCAGCTACTTGGGAGGCTGAGGCAAGAGAATCCCTTAAGCCCAAGAGTTTGAGGTCGCTGTGAGCTATGACACCACGGCATTCTACTGAGGGCAACATACTGAGATGCTGCCTCAAAAAATAAAAATAAAAAAAAAGCAGTAGGCAAACATCATTTGCTGAAGTGCAGAACTCCTCATCCTGATCAGTGAATCCCCTCAGCAGTTAACACACTACACAGCACACTGCTCAGCATACAAAGCTGAGGTAGAGGGCGGCACCTGTGGCTCAAAGAAATAAGGCACCGGCCCCATATATGGGAAGTGGTGGGTTCAAACCTGGCCTGGCCAAAAAAAAACTGCAAAAAAAAAAACTTAGGTAGAATGCCATGTAGTGTTTACGGTGGACATGTAACTAAAACAAGCCTCTGACCACATCTCTCAGACATCAGCACCCACATCTAGCACACCTGTTCCAAGTCTTTCTGGAGACAGTTCTTCCAAATGCCCTCTCAGGGTCCTGCACCCTTCTCAGCCAATACACTCAAATGCTTTTGGGAAACAAGAAACAGGAGGAGCAGATAGCCTGGGATACTGCCAGGAAGAGGTGGCGGGGGGCAGGGGGGTCTGAAGCTGATTATTAAGCTGAATAATGAATTAAGAAAAATGACAACAACTGCAGTGAAAATCTATGTCATTACAATAAACTTTCCCTGTCAAGTAGGACTATTTGGCTTAAACCAAAGCCACTTGTGTGCATAAGACTCAAACCGCTGAACCTGGACCTGTGACTCATCTCCCCAGCACTGGCAGGAGGTGAAAGCACAGTGGTTCCACGTTTCTAAGGAGAAATTTACAGTCACAGTGGCTTTGTGGCCCAGGAGCTGAATTCCAGCAGAACAAAAGAATCTCTGCACAATCAGAGTCACACTGGCAGGTGGGAGCAGGCGCCAGGTGGAGGGGGGAAGATTTTTTTCAAAGGAAAGATTCTTGCCAATGAATCCTTGGCTATTTTATGTGTTTATTTTACTTCAACCACCTCCAGGAATAATACAAAATAATTAAACAGCCTGTATGCATTTTGAGTTTTCCCATATACACTGAAATCCTCAATGCAGACACAGGCTGGGGGCAGGGCTGACACAACTGCCATCAGCCTCCAGCTCCTGGCCCTGTCCTCTCCCCTCTGATAATCAGAGGGCCAGGTGGTCACTGCTCCTGGCAGAGATGCCGCCTGCCTGGCTAGTAAAGATCAAGAGATCTCACTTTATTCCAAACCACCATGGCTGAAAGTCCTGGCTTAGAATCTCATTTCTATAACACACAACAACTTCCCACTGACACTATTTGCTAGAGATACTCTCCTGAGAGGTGGGGCTCTGAGGAGTGGTGTGAGGCACACCTAGAAAGCAGCAGCTTTCTGCACCTCCCAGGAAGAACGCCACTATAGCTCAGACTTTGGACTTCACCTTACACACACAAGTAATGTAGCCTCATTGTATGTACCCTCATTGCAACTTGAAATTAAAAAATATATATATGTATATATATGGATATATATGTATGTGTGTGTATAATATATATATATAGTAACTGACATTTTAAAAACTTAGGTATAAAAGTCGGGAAGGGCACTTGAGATTGTACTTGGGTTCCAGGCCCTGCCCATGCACGGCTCCAAGCCGTCTCATTCTCTTGAGTGTCCTGATGTCTTGGGTGTGAGGTGCACACCCCACAGGGCTTCTCCCTACCACTTCTGCACACATCCCTTCTCACCACCTCCCTGCTCTGCTTTACTTTCAATTAGTCCGCTCACAAGCAACCTCCCTACAAACGTTTCCACCTTTAAGTCAGACTGACCACTGTGCTTGCAGAGCCTGTCCCTAAACCCGCCCCCACCCTGCAGGCCTCAGTTGTTCCTCATCCATCCCCACAGTACTTGTCATAGAAAATGACTGTAGAGCCTGCCACGCGCTCTGATTTTGTGTGAACGCACTGACCCCTCTGCGGGAAGGAGGAGTCTGCTCCTCTTGACAACCATTGTTTCTGACTCACATCAGCGTCTCCAGTTACAGACAGTCAAAACCCACAGGAATTCTCAGTAGAGCTGAATGAATGAATGAACGGATGATGAAGAGATAACAGCATGTGAGCCTCCTGGCAGGTACTATATGCTAAAAGGTGAATGTGAGCACTTAAATTTTGCAGATGAAGAAACTAGGGCTCCCAAACAGTAAACAATAACTGAAAGTCAGGCTTTGAGCGGCCTCCTCAGGATTTGTGTCTGCCTACAAAGAGCCCAGCACACACCGCACCCAGCACTTACTAGGCCCTCAAAGCACATTGTCTCCTTCCTTTCGCACAAACACACTGGAGTGTGACTTCTGAGATGAAGTGCCAGTCACTAGCTCCACAGCGCTGAGTCCTGCAGCCTCTGCACATAGCCCCTCTCACCATCTCCCTGCTCTGCTTCACTCAGTCCACTCACAAGCAACCTATGGACGCCACGGTGAGAACACTAAGACTAGAACCTAGGAGACGTGATACAGAAAGCTCATTCCACCAAACTCTGTGACAGCATTCACGACAGGCTTTCCAACTACACATCAATCATTCCCCAAATGTGCTCAGAGTGTTTGCTCTGTTTCAGCTCTGTGCTGTGTACCGCAGATCCACAGATGAAAAGTCAAGACCTCAGAGTCAGGCACAGACCTGGGGGCCAGCATGTATGGAGCACAGCTATGGGAGTAAGTGGTGGGGCCTTGCATCCGTCACGGGCAGGGAGTGCATGGCCATCGTGCCCACCAGCAGCCATCTAGGTTCTCTTCAGGGAACACAGAACAGGCTTCTCTGTGCCACGTATGTACGTGACCATGGCAATTCCTTTAGGAAGAAAATGTCCTTCACTTGCCAATGTTCATGGGTACAATTGAAAATCAGCCTACAGGAAAATTCCTGCAAGGGGATTATTCAAGGTTTCCACTGAAATGCAACTATGACTGCTACCTCACAAAGCAGGTGGTGTCAAGACATAAAAGCCATTTGTTACTAAGACTTGGTCACAAACACACTGCCAAGCTCCCCAGGAGGAGCCCCCACTACACCTGCCATTCTAAGACATTCTCAGCATGTCCACCATCCAGGCAGCAATGGGAGGAGACCCCTTTGCCTTTTGGTATTGACTGACCAGAGAAGCGAAGTCCAATGAGCAAGGAGCTTCTTTCTTTCCACAGAACGAGCACCACCACCCACAAGTAAGAGGTCCTGAGTGGTTACTCTCAGCACTGGCAATATTAGAATGCCACCTGACTGAATATACTCCCGTCAGACCTCCACTCAGTGTTGGTAACCACAACAGTATCTCAGAAAACAGCACAAACAGGATCAAATGCGGAAATAAATACTAACAGTGCCGACTGCAGCCTTGGGCTGTGCCTTCTGCTGTGGAGACCACTTTTGATCTCTTTGCAGGGTCTTCTGCATTCCCTGGTCTCTCTGCCATTCCCTGATGGCCTGAGTAATCATTGCTTACAAAAGTGTCTGAAGGTCCCCTATTTCACAGGGTCTCCCACACAGACAATTAATAGAATAGAGGCCTCAGTTAGGTTCACAGAAGCTGCTGTGAAACAACCATGCTGCACCTGGCCTTGGGTGTCCATAGCAAAAACACAATGCTGGGTGGTGCTGGACATCCCACCTCTCGCCATGCTAACTCTCAGAAGAACGTCCAAAACCATCCGCCTGTTTCCTGTCTGGGTGAGAGGGTACGTGTCAGCCTCATACCTGCCCCCATGAGTGAGCATGCAGGCTTGTTCTCCCAACTGAGCACCTCCACCCAGCAATCCTTAGCCTGTGTCCACTGGTGTCCTTGTTTTGTGTGCATGTGTTTTTAGGGAAGAGCATCCAAGCACTGATCATTTGAAAGGACTCTAATATCTAGACTCTAAGTCAACCCCTCAACAGTCTGTCAACAAGAGCTGGGCAGGTGGCACGCTCAGCAGCATTTCACAAGAGAAGCAGCAAACTCTGAGCTTGAGGCATCTGATGATGCACTGGAACCCCTTCCTCTCATGTTCAGCATTTCTCCAGAGAAGGCACCTGCCATCTATAAGACTGGCCCTGCACAGATCATCTGAACCACATGATGTATATTCATCTATACTGTAAGCCCAAAGACAGGTATCATTTGTGGTATGTGTGTGCTGGAGAGGGATGCAGAAGAAGCCCTCTGCCCTCCCTGTATCTGCCTAAATGCAGGACATAAATTCCCCTTTTTAAGGGTCTCTTCTTCTCCTTCCTTTCCTCACCTGTATCAGAGAGAAAGGCAGTTCTGACCCCTGAAGACACACTGCCTTCAAACTGCATAAACATACTTCACTAAAATAACTCTATTTTCCATTAGTTTCCCCAAATTTTTATCTTCACAAATTTACCACCCAGGAAGGCCCAAACCTGTCTCCTTCCTTTTGTACAATTACGCTTTGTCAGAATGGTATTTATTTATTTATTTATGTGTAGAGACAAGAGTCTCACTTTATCGCCCTCAGTAGAGTGCCTTGGCATCACACAGCTCACAGCAACCTCCAACTCCTTGGCTTAGGCAATTCTCTTGCCTCAGCCTCCCAAGTAGCTGGGACTACAGGTGCCCACCACAACACCAGGCTTTATTTTTGTTGCAGTTTGGCCAGGGCTCGGTTTGAACCCGCCACCCTCGGTATATGGGGCTGGCACCCTACCCACTGAGCCACAGGTGCCACCCCAGAATGGCATTTACATGCCCCAAATTCTAACTGCCTCCTTGAGTTATATTTCTTTGTGAACTCCTATGCACACGTATGTGATAAAGTCTGTTATTTTCCCTTGTTAATTTGTCTTTTTTTTTTTTTTAACTTTAACTTGCAGGCCCCAGGAGTAAACCTAAGATAGCAGGAAGAGAAGTTTTTTCGTTACAGTACAGATGTGTGACAGTACCTGGGACCATACCAATGATACCAAGTGACCATCAGTGCTCAGAAATATCTATGTCTGTTTTCCATCACTGACTCTTGCAGGACAAAATTTTTAATGACTATATATAAAACCCTATCATGTGGCGGGACAACAGAAAACCTAGATGTCAAGAAAGTCCTCTTCTACTATGTCTAAGAGGAAAGACTCCATGTCCAGAAGTCCCAGCACTTTCTGAGGGAAGGTAACCACTAGAATGTTAGCAAGCAGCTCACAGCTTCCTTTCAAGTCCTCACAGAACCATCAAATTCATTCGAAGAAAAACTAATCAACTACCAGGGATAGCTATGCCAGGTTTTCCAAACACCACAAAGGTCACAGAGCAGCACCTCCCTTTGTGAGCTCAGCCCCTAAAAGACTCTCCCTATGCACCACTTCCTAGGAGAATGCCTCTCAGTTCCAATTCTAAAGCTTCAGAGAATTTATTCTCTCAGTAATACAATGTCTGGTCAATGTGTACATAGGGAAAAATAGATTTATGATTCCAAAATTAAAACATTTTAAACAAAAACTGATACGAGAGAAAATTTTTGAGTTATACTTCAAATGCAATTGGCAAAAATCAAAATAAGTAGGTGATTTTAAAAAGTACAAAGACAGTTGACTAAGTGTGGTCCAGGATGCTGTCGGCGAGGTCACTGCAGAGTTGTCTGCAGTGGTGAGAAAGGCAGGCTTTCCACACTCCACACCCTGACAAAGAGCTTACTTTAATCAGCATTTTATTGTCTTTTAGCTACACTTTAGAAAACTGTTTGGGGCTTGGGTGTTGACATGTAATGTACTTTATTTCCCCCCCCCCTTTTTTTTAAAGAAATCTGCCTCAGGTAGCTTTTCCAGCTGAGCATCTGACTTTCGGGAGCTTATTAGTGCCTGTGTCTGTGATATAAGCTAGGAAGGCAAGTGGAACCCAAAAAGCACAAGTGAGGCTCTGTCAGTTTAGAGAAGGGATAATTACTTCTGATGGGCAAGAAGCAGGGAGAATGTTGTTTGGGGCCTGAGTTTGAGCCCAGATATCAAAAAGCAGGATTTGGACGAATACAGATGTCAGACAGTCCAGCAGAATCACTAAGACCAGGCAGGAGCAGAAGACACAGAGGTAGTGTGGAGCACTACCTGGTGTAGGTTAATCTGGTCACCACATCTAAACTTGTGGCTGCAAGACAAGTGAGGAGAGGGCTGGGCTCAGCAAGACTAGACAGACGGTATGGCAGAAACCCCACATGAAGGCCTGACGTGATGGGCGGCAGGTTCAGTGAATGAAAACAGCACATCCTTGCTCTTCCCAAAGCCCACCAGCTTCAATCCTGCTTCTCGTTAAGCAGTTATCATACACAGGATCTTCTGAACGCACACTTCTGTCTCCTGACACAGGAGATTTTCTACCATTTTTCTGAGCAAAAGCATAAGCATCCCATTCTGTCTCAAGGAAAACAGTTCTACAACCTTTCTGTTGCATTTTCCAATAAAAACAGTGGCCTTTGGCCTTGACAAAATATGGCACACCCACACACATTTCTAGCATCACCATAAATGAGCCACTTTATCAGTGTTTTGGCAGATGGCACCTCTCTGTGCCCTCCCAACTTCCCTGCACCCTCCCCGGCCTCCCTTCACCCTCAGTGGCCTCCCTGCAACCCCCAGTCTCCCTATGCCCTCCCAGCTCACAGCCATTTGGGGCTGCACAAGTGTGGATGGTGAAGAGTACAGAGACTGTCCCTCAGCCTGAAGGGCTCACTGCATTCTGCCTGTGCATGTGCCCTGAATGGTTCGGAAGCAAGACCGCAGAAGCAAAGCACAATCTCAGGTTGTGCAGTCCCAGCCGCCCTGTCTCAGACACTCCTGGCAGGAATCCCAGTGAGCAAACACCGGGAGAGCAGACAAAACCAGCATAAAACCAGCACTAAGTTCAGGAACGATCCAGCAGGGCAGAAGAGAGTAATCACCAAAAAGGTAAAGCTAAGCTTACAAACAGCAATCTCCATCTAGGAGCATGCCCAGAACAGACCTCTAAATTATTCCTGAATTTCTTTTCAACCTTGCCACCACCCTATAGCTGATGTCCAAGCCCTGCCTCTTGCATCCCAAAATGGCCCCTGGCTGCAGCAGGTTCCCAGATACAGCTCGGCTCATATTAACGCCTCCAGGCACAGAGCAGCTGCCTCACCCAGCAATCTTACTAATCCCTCCCCCAAGATTTTTTCTGTCAAGAGTAATTGCTGCACCCACAAAAGGACAAGTGTTCCAGGAGGGTAACCAGAGGTTCCTCCTAGCAGTTTAATGTGAAGAACTAAGGGAGGCTTAGAATTCAAATCAATGTTCATTTCTCAGGTATTTATTTCATTCCATGTCTACCTAGGACACTGGCAGAAGAGTCAACTGTTTACTCATTCTTTTGACAAATATTCATGAAGAACCTATTATAGTTCATCAATTCCAAAATACACTTTTGTGACATTTTTACATTTCCAGAATTGGGATGCCTCTGAAAACTAAGGTACTGTCTCCTTTCTCTCAGTACCAAGTATAGCACCTGACAATCACACACAGCATGCCCAGCTGTGAATACCGTGCTTTCCCGAAAGTAAGACACTCGCTTACATTTATTTTTTCTCAAGAAGACACACGAGGGCTTATTTTCAGGGGATGTCTTCCTCTCTGTGCCAAAATGCATGGCGTGGCTATGCAGTGCATCTGCATAGATCATCACTAGGTCTTATTATCAGGGTAAAGCTTATATTTAACAAATGCATAGAAACCTTGCTAGGGCTTATTTTTGGGGTGGGTTTTATTTTCGGGGAAGCATAGTACCTTCCAAATGAGGAAAGTACCTTCTCCTTTAAATCTGTCTTTCTCTCCTCAAATCTCTCCCCAGGGGCTGCTGGTAGTACACCGTCTCTGCAGAGGTGGCCAGGTAACCCTTCTCCCTTGAGGCCCTTTGTGACAGTGTCAGGCCGCCTTGTCAGCTCATCTCCTCTTGCCTCCTGACACATTATGAGCATCTTCCTCAATATACCAATTTATCTCAACTTAAGGGATTCAACAACAATCTTCCTCTGAAGCTCCCACCCCAAGGTTGAGACAAATGTTCACCTCCTATGGTGCATGTCACCCTGTCCTCATCACAGTATGATCACACTCCAGTTGGGGCTCTTCCCTGACTCCCCCAACAGGCCATAACATTCACAGAGGCAAAGGTTGCACCTGGCACATTTGTGATGCAAAGCCCCAGAGATAGTGCTAGGTATGGAAGTGAAGATCAAAACAAATTATGGAAAGAATGGATCCATGAGCCTACAGACCTCCCCCGCTTCCATTCACAAGAGACTTGGCTTTGAGAAGTCATCAGCACCCAGGCAAGACTTTACTCCCTTGTGGGCACTCTTAGGTCTCAGGTCTCTCTCGTCTAAAACAAGAAACTTCTAGACAAATGATCTCCAAGCTCCTTTCCATTCAACAATTCTATGTTTATGCACCAAGGAGAACCACATGCCATTAATTCACATGGTGTTGAGTAAATGCTCCTTTGTACTGTGAAGCTCCTTTTAAAAATGGATTCTCAGCATGGCAAGGCAGCATAGCCCTTAAGATTCTCGAGGTGTGTGTGGTGAGGGAGAGCTCCCCTAACACTCCAGGGGAAATACATCATTTGTAAACGCACATTCACTATAATTTTATAGCTAGAAAACGAACACCTTCAGCATTGCAAACAAAAATATAAGGCTTTATAAGGTTGATCCTGGCAGATAGAGAAAGAAAAAAGATTGTGACTCTCAAATAGGGAGAAGGTGTGATATTTTTACAAAGTTCATCAATGGGAGATGTGGGTTAGGTAAACTCCCAAATATTTCATCTTCTTTGGCACTACTGTGAACAGGATAGAATCCTTGACTGTTTTTTCAACTCGACTATTGTTGGTCTATATAAAGGCTACCAATTCATGAGTGCTGATTTTGTAACCTGAGACACTACGGTGTTTCTTGATTACTTCTAAGAGTTTTGTAGTAGAATCCCTGGTGTTTTCCACATATACAATCACATCATCTGCAGAGTGAAAGTTTGATCTCTTCTGACCCTATATGGATACCCTTGATCACCTTTTCTTGCATAATTGTGATGGCTAAGACTTCCATTACAATGTTAAAAAGCAGTGGAGACAATGGGACACCTTGCCTGGTTCCTGATCTGAGTGGAAATGATTTCAATTTCACTCCATTCAATACAATATTGGCTGTGGGTTTGTTGTGGATGGCCTCTATCAGTTTA
>CAUYQV010134815.1:0-10079 GCA_963574575.1 Galagoides demidoff | reverse complement strand
TTTTGCCACTCTGCCTCATCCTCAATTCTGAGGGACTCAGTTCTCAAGTCTCTCAACAGATAACTCTAGAAAGTCCTGGAAAATTCAAGGGGAAAAGAGGTCAAGGCACACTGGACTAGTCCCAGACAGACATTTATGTTGGTAACAACTTACAAGATATGCCTGTAGCACAGTGGTTATGGCGCCAGCCACATATGCCGAAGATGGTGGGTTCGAACCTGACCTGGGCCAGCTAAATAAGAACAAACAATAGCTGGGCATTGTGATAGGTGCCTGTAGCTGCAGCTATTTGGGAGTTTGAGGCAAGAGAATTGCTTAAGCCCAAGGGTTTGAGGTTGCTGTGAGCTGTGACACCACAGCACTCTACCGATGGTGACATAGTGAGACTCTGTCTCCAAAAAAAAAAAAAAAAGTATTCAACCATAGATCCCTTGGGGTACATCTGTCTTTCAGATGTGACATGTGATAATTAATGTGTAAGTAATAATTAGAGGGCTTAGCACAAAGTAATAACAGTTAATAACTGTTGGTTTCTGTCTTTCTTTAATGACCTCTTGACCAGCAAAGATGGTTTAGAAAACATTAGATAACTCATTGTTAGCAATTATGATGATCTAATGAGTTATGATGACCTGCTGTCCTTGTTTCATTTGGTGGCTCAGGTAGTACAGTCAAACTGTGAGCTCTGGATGGCTCTAAACCAAAGATAATTCCTCAGCTTACTCTTGTCAAGCCACTTGGATGGAAGCATCTTTTGCAGCGAGGCCCTAACTTAGATTAATTTTTTATAATATAGGCCACATAATCTCTATTTTAGCTGTAGGGCTACATCCCAAAGAAGCTCCCTAGCAACAAGCAAATGTTTACAGCTTTTGCTGTAACCATTTGCTTACTTGGACTGACTAGTGACCAACGCAATCCCCAACCCTCTTCTGAATTCCAAGAAATATTTCATGACAGCCTTCCCCCTTGGCTTAACATCACTGGGTGTCCTATTGTGCTTGTTGGGACCATTTTTAATGAGAGAATTCAACCAGGATTTACTTTTGTGGCAAAATGAGCTAATGTTTGTTTAGTTCTTTGTAGGTCGTACCCTCTCAGACCCGTCATGTTTTATCCTTATATTTACTCCATGGTGTCGATCCAACAAATGTTCTTATCTATTCTTTATCCATAAAGTTGAAGAATATTATTTAAGAATATTTTTATACTTAAAAATTTTCCCTCTCAGGTAAAATGTCTAGTTTATTTTTATTTATTTATTTATTTGAGATGGAGTCTCACTTTGTCACCCTTGGTAGAGTGTCATGGTGTCATAGCTCACAGCAACCTCAAACTCTCAGGCTCAAGAGATTCTCTTGCCTCAGCCTCCCAAGTAGCTGGGACTACAGGTGCCCTTCACAATGCCTGGCTATTTTTAGAGACAAGGTCTCACTCTTGCTCAGGCTGGAGTCAGACCTGTGAGCTCAGGCAATCCACCTGCCTTGGCCTCCCAGAGTACTAGGATTATGGGCAAGAGCCACCATGGCTGGCTAAAATGTCTAGTTTTAAAGTGAATTGGTGTGGTGGCTAGTCCCAAATGAAATGGCTAAGCTTCACCTCTTTGAACACTACTCAGGTAATACTTGGGGAGGTACTATTGCATTAGATGGGACATTGTAATGTTATGAAAGTCTCATGTATTGATACTTTGTGCTTTGAACCAGTTTCTTCCAATAAGCTCTTGTGTTGCCCCCAGGAATGATGAAACTTCTTCATGAATAAGTCATGTTAAACATGCACAGCTTTTTTTTTTTTTTTTGGTAGCAACATCGAGTATGATGTTATCATAATCTTAAAGCAGGCCTAGTGATTTCTGATCAACAGTTCTGGCACAAATGTAGGGATAAGGCAGAAAAGGAAGGTTGAGAGAGCTCAAGAGCAGCCATTTTGACCAGTACTGGACCCTGACCACCCTAGGCAGGGAAGTTGCCAGCTAGTCGCAGGCCTGGGACCACCTAAGGATGGATGAATCACTAAGGCAGAGGCTTTACACACTGCTTGGGCTTACTTTTCTGTGACAGCAGTTTACAGTTATGGCCTGACCTTAAGACAATCCTGGTCGCATAAGGCTGTTTCCTAACAGAGTTTCTGAATATTAAAAAATGGTACCCTTGCCCCATATGGGGTCCCCCTCCTGCTTGGAAGAGGACCCTGCTTTGTCTGTGGAGTAGGATCCGTTGTCTCTCTCTCTCAGTAAAGCTTCCTGAAGCTAACTGGCTTACTCTTGAATTCTCACCCCGTGTAAAGCCAAGATCTTGGTGAGTTCAGGGAACTTTCTTCCTTTCATTGGGGCCCCTCTTACAAAATACCTTGTAGGGGTGTATGGTGCACTTTTTGGGTGCAGGACATAACTATAAGAGGGACTACCTAACAAACTCAAATATTGTGACCTGGTTGTTTATACCCTCACATTAACCTGAAAAAAAAAAAAAACCCTTTATAAATCATGAAACCAAGTACCTTGTGAAAAATTATTGCTGAATCCTTGTCCACTATATTGTTATTTTAAATCCTCTTAAGTCCTTGACAGAAAGAGTGAGTAAATATTTGTTAAATGAATGAGTGAATTAATTGCAGAATGCTTCCTTATTGATCAACCACATTTGAAACTGACAACTGTGTATTCTGTCCATTGACCAAATTGGGCCATTGGCCAATTTCTGGATGTTTCCAGCACCTTCCTGCCCTAGTCTTTTCATTTCATTTCTTCCATCTCAGATTGCTCTTTTCATCTCTCTTATCAAAACTCTACCCATTCATTCAACTCGATCAAAATTCATTTTCTCCTGGAAGCCTTTATGGCTTCTTCTGTCACTAGTGCTGAAAGTGACTATATCTCAAATGGTTCTTTTTTTCTTTTCTTTTCTTTTGAGACAGAGTCTCACTCTGTTGCTCTGGGTAGAGTGCTGGGCATCATAATAGCTCACAGCAACCTCAAACTGCTGGGCTTAATCCATCCTCTTGCTTTAGCCTCCTGAGTAGCTGGGACCACAGGTACCTGCCACAACACCAGGCTAATTTCTGATTTTTAGTAGAGCTGAGGTCTTGTTTTTGCTCAAGCTAATCTCAAACTCATGAGTTCAGGCAATCTACCCACTTTGTCCTCCCAGAGTGCTAGGATTACAGGCATGAATCATGGTGCCTGGCCTCTCAGAAATTCTTATAACATATTCCTCATATATATTTGGTACTTTGTATATTTCCCTTCTTTATAATAAAGCGCATACATAACATTGTTCTCCTTAAAATTTACGTTACCCAACAACAGAAAGTGTGCAGTGTTCATCTTTGTACCTCCCACATATACACAAGCATATATTTTTAGAAGAGTATCACGTATGCTAGCTTTTCATCCATTGTGTTGAATGAAAGACGCTTATAGGGAATTAACTATTCTGTCTCTATTGTAATACCTTTGTGACAAACATATAAACAGTAGAACAAACTAAGAGAACTAAGTCCTCAAGAGAACTAAGTTTTTAAAAGACACAACAGATAAACCAGTTGTGATTAGTTGAGGATGAACAGAATCACTATAGGTATTTTTGATACTTAGTCTAAAAGTCTAGGGAGGTGATACAGCTTATTTCTATGGAGGAGAGCAAAAATGTTAATTTTTAAAAGTTTTCTACTTTGGAATTCAGCACGTGGCTCTCAAGGAGTCTCCAAATTATTAAAGTCACAAAGTCAAAACAACAACAACAATCCTAGAATATTATTTCTGGATCCAGTAATTGCAGTTCTAGTATTTGACAGGGGCTTGGCCTGGGATGGGAGCGGGGTTAGAGTCTTTAGAAGCTGGAGTGAAGGTGTGGAATATGCCATTTCTCTGTTCCTCTCATTCCAGGCAGTTGCCAATTTTGGCTGGTGGTTTATAGATGAACCTGAAGCAGACAGGCCATTCTCTAGGGAAGCCTGAGGCGGTGAGTTCCTGTGAACTAAGCATGACTCTACACCTTTCCCAGAGCAGCCGACGGAACTGCAGGGCAGCCCTGGGCAATACTCCCCCCTCCTTCTCTTTGTTTTTTCCTTTTAACACAAATTTCCCAGAGGGGTTGCAAAACATTGATTCATTTTAAAAGGTGTTATAGAAAATTCCCTAGCACAAGCTTCCTTCCCTGCAGAGACAAGCGTTAGAGCCGAAGAAATCCGGGTTACTGACTTGGAAACCAAATAATTGGGGATGAATGAATGGACAGAGTAAAGAGGCTGCACACAAACAGAATCCCTCTGACTGCATCTTCCACACCGGGGGACATTAAGATGCCAGCAAACGGGAGCCCGAGGGTTTGTGTTGCCAGGTAACCAGGGTACCCGCGGATTTCCATTTTTACTTTATTTGCATTCAGGAAAGCCGGTGTTTTATATAGGGGAAAAAAAACACCATCCCTCATCCCTCTTTATTTTGGTTGGACTAATCACATACACCTGTTGGTGGCTAAAATGTTTCAAAGGACAGAACTGTTTTTAAACATTTAAGCTGTTAGAAAATCAAAGGGAAACTCAAGATGAGAAGCAGAGAAGGTTGGTAACCGCATTTCTGCTCGGTATTTATGAGGCCGGTGGAAAACCCCACACATCCCTAGCGCTTCTTCCTGTGGGCCTACGAGGATTAATCCTGCTTCAACAATTCACATTCCCTTGTCCCCTGCCTGTGAATTTCCTGGCCCCTGGAAAACACTTAGGACTTACTAGAAATATTCCTTCCAATTGCCTGGTTTCATTTCTTTAAAGCTGATGGGTAACCCATTCTTTTCTAACAGAAAATTCAGCCTTTTATGGCTAATTTATCAAAATAATAAAAAACCAAACAGGACAGAGGACAGTCTCACTCTCGCTGTCTCATGTGGGTGTTTAAAGCTTCAAATCTTTGGTTAAGCACTTTTGTCCCCATTTGATGGACAAGCAGCTGAATGGCGTTTGAAATTCTATGGGGCCAAGACTCAATAAGTCTGCAGCCCAACTTCTGGTTAGAAATTGAGCTCTTTGGATGGTGTTTACGCCTTGGGATGCATTTAGCTGTGTGTGAGCATCTGACAGTGTGAGAGAGAGAGAGAGAGAGAGAGAGAGAGTGTGTGTGTGTGTGTGTGTGTGTGTGTGTGTGTGCGGGTGTGCGTGCAGGTGGGCTTTCACTGTGTCCAAGTGGGGCGATTGCCTATTTATCAGGACACCTGAGAGGAAGCTTGCTAGGATGACATGCCCTTTAATGTAGTAATCAGTGTGAGGCTGAGCCGTTTAAGGCTTATCAACGATGACAATATTTTTCTTCTAAAGTCAGTCCTTAAAGAGAGACATTTCCAGAGTTATGGTTGGTGAATATGAGTGGAGCTGGGAATCTGGATCCTCAATCTACAGTCTTTTCATACTGCCGGCCTAGGAAGTTTATGTCTCTAAAATCTGTCATTTTTCAAAGCTATGACAGGATGAAGACCAAGGCAGAAGGAGACTTGATGTGGCTGACAGGTGCTGTGAGCCCTTTGGATAAGTGACCCCTGACAGACGAATGAGATGATTTTCTATCAGTAAAGCCCAGACTTTCAAAAGATTCAACTAAAATGAGCAGAATACAATAGTTTAGTGTTTAGCGGAATTCTTAAAGTTGCTTATGAATTACTCGGGGAGACAAACAGCCCGTGCTCGTGGGCCCAGGAGGGTTCAGTACCTCACGTTATTTCTTCCTTGCATTCCTGTACAGATGAAGTCGGGGTAAGATGGGCATCAAGGATAACGCAGACAGGAAGAAGATGCCACAAAACAATCAAAAAAATCCTTAAATGGTACTTAGGCAGGCCTGGCTGTGTTCCAGACTATTCTAGGAGGAGGAGATAAATAATGTGGTTATTTCTATATATTTATGTGGATGCACATTTTAAGAGATGTTATCTATTCAACTTTCTGGAGTTGAGTTGCTGGTACCATTACTGGCCGGTTGTGCCTGGACACGCTACCTGCAGTGTGTGCATTCTGGGGAATGATCAGTTTTACTCCCACCAAGGTGTATTTTGGCACCTCCAGTAATTGCACACGTGTGCATATTTATTTGTGAGCACAAATGTGAATATGCAATTGCAGTGCAAGAGGCCGAGCTGGGGAGGCTTGCTCCGGGTTCACACAGACCGAGGAAAAATCAGCGAGCTGCCGTAACATGCCCTTTATTCAGCTCACGGCAGCTGGCAAGCTGGCACAGGAAGCCACAGAGTCTCAGAGCCTCATACAGTGGCCAGAACAACAGTGGCTTCGAGTCAAGCACTGATTACAGAAGAATGACGTCATATTGCTTCATCACAGTCACTTAGGCCAACACAGCACTGCTGGCTTCATCATGGTTACGTAAAATAACATAGCACCTGCTGGCTTTCAGGCAGGAGAGCCTGATCAGCGTGTCAGCATCACAGCAAGTCCAGGTGCAAACCTCATTTTTAGCATGAAGGAATACCACTACCTTGTCTAATTCTTTTTCCCAGTTTGGATTCCCCTGAATCTAGGGAACTGAAGTCACCTCAGTAGGTCCTAGTGTCGAAGTGTCTGTCTGCGGAGCAGTCAGGATGGCTAGGACACGTGCCTTCCAGCTTACACTGAAGCCTCATTCAAAGTGTGAATTATCGAACTGTGAGACAGGGCAGGGGAGGAGAGAAGCAGGAGAGCCAGGGGATGGGCCACGTTTCTGATAAAAAGTGGACATGTTGGCCCCAGGGAGTTAACATACCGGAACCAGGGTTTGCAGACCCCTGACTTTCAAACAGACTAACTGCACCCTCCCCCTCTGCTGGGGAAGACCCCAGGGGGAAGGCTTTTTCCATGACCTAAGAAACATCATTCTCCTGCTGCCCTCCGATCCCCAGTCATCTTAACGCCCACACCCCACTCCTGTCTTCAGTCTGTCTCCCTTTTTCCTCTGTACAGAGCAAAAGAAAGGGGGAATAACTTTCACCCCAAGGAGGGGATATTGTTCAAGCCAAAGCTCCTCTCCTCATTTTTGGGCTCAAATCAGCCGAGAAATGGTGTTAGTTAGTTTATTCATAACTTCTCAGAAAGCTGAATGTACAATTTCACAGCGTGTAAATTTTGAGTGCAGGCTGTCAGGTCCGGTTATGCCGCACTCCCGGGGATGCTTTCAAAGTTGTGTCCAGTAACAGGATTTCTATTACAGGATGGTTTTGTCTTACTAATATGTATTTCATTGTTTTATGCTGCTCAGTTACAAACATGGTATTTACTCGGCAGTGATTTATAATATCTTGTCCCCCTTGAATGCAATCTCTGGTTTTGATATAAGGTGAAACTTCTGTTTAGGAATAAAATCGTGTGGCTCGGAAGAAGTGAGGAGATTTATGGTATTTCTGTTTGGTTTGCCTTCCTGGCTGGTTTCTTCAGCAGCCTCTTGGTCCAAGTGTGCGTGGGGTGGAGAAGCTGAAGACGATTATGATAATGGAACGTGACTTGTTTCTGTCCCCCAGTGACCTGAATGAATGCCAGAGAGTTCTTTCCTAATGAAAAAATGATGGCTGGACCATGAACTTGTCAGGAGCACTTTCACCCATGACCTGTGGATGAAAAGGTCCCTTCCTAGGGGCTCATGTCCCACAGGTGCCTAGACGTGCAGAGGAGACCGTGGGGCAAATTCACTCTTTCCTTTTCACGCACCCACATTCTGTGCACCTTGAGATGCAGGTGCCCTTTCATAGACACGACGGGGTCGTTTCCCTTAGGGATATTCGGGAGGGGATTGGAAAAGAGTGCCAGAAGAGATATCCTAGGGATTTTTGAAAAGTCACAAAATTATTGCATCATAACTTGCCTCTGTGAGGTAGGGAAGAAGAGTATTTTGAGCTTCTCGGTTTAGCGGGAGCATAAAACTGTGGCAGGAAACAGAAATGGTTCTGAGCTTCAAAAGAAAATGGCTGCCACTGCCTGTGCCTCAAAAGGGTAGGGCTCTGGCCCCATATGCCGGAGATGGCGGGTTCAAACCCAGCCCCAGCCAGAAACTGCCAAACAAACAAACAAACAAAAAATGGCTGTCACGAAGTGTTACTTGCTTTAGTTATAAAATCATAAAGTTTCTGAATGTGGGAGGGACTTTGGATTCATTTAACCTAGCGTTTTCATTTTGCTATTGAGGAAGCAAATCTCACGCCAATTGGGGATCAAATTTTCCCCACTTCCTATAAACGTGACTTAATGACAGGAGGTGAGAGTGTGTACTCCAGTGCCCTCGCCATCTGAGGGTGGCTTCTCAGGGTAGTGGAAGGGGAAGGAAATAGGGAGCCTCTCTCTATAGACCCAGTGCATAAAATGGGTTTTTTTTTTTTTTTTTGCAAAAACAATGGTAAATGGTAAACTCATCAATTAGCTTTTACCAGGGATCCTTCCTGCTTCTTCCTCCACTCCACTTCCCACAAAAGAAATGAAATTAGGTGATGAGGAAGGAGTATGTTTGAGGAGGGTCTTCGTTATTGTTATTTTTATGCTTAGAAAAGAAAAATATCAATTGTTAATAAAAACCATGTAATATTTAACTGAATTTGTTTGCAGTCTCCCGGCTGCTATCTAGAGAGATTTCAAAGTCTTGACTTTGAGTACACATGGTAATTAGGAGGTATCACTAGGTTAATTAGAAGCTGTGCCTCTTAATGATTCAAAATTGTTCAAGGGAGAAAATTGAGAGTAAAGAGAGTTCAGGGAGAGGATTTGTGTCTAAGAGCTTCTCTCCCATGAAGGTCATATTATTATTGTAGCAAAATTTGCTTGTGGTATTCTTAGAAATGGTCCTTATGCCTCCTTTGTATCAGCTATGTTAAGTAAGCAGTGATGTGTTTATCAAAATAATTTCTGTCCCTCAACTAAATTAAAGCCAGAATACTAAACCAGCTTTGCCCTTGAATTTGGTAATTAGCTTCCTTGAAGTCCAGTCCTCCTAGTACTCTTTCTACCTCTTAGCCTGGTGTCTCTTCTGGTCTCCTTTGCTGACCTAGTTCCCCTGCCTGCTGTGCTGCTAGACTGGGATGCTGTCTGCATGAACAGACCTATGTCCTTGTGGCTAAAACCACTTTCCCCAGATATTTCTGGGGAAAATGTCAAGACCGTCTTATGAGCTCCCATTGCACACGTATATCTGATGCCTCACCAGACTCTCAGTCTCCATATAGCCACGGTGAATGCATAATCCTCCCCCTATCTTCCCCAGTCTGCCTCTCTTGTCCATACATGGCCAGCAAGTCCTCCAAGCTAGAAACAGTTCACTCTTCTCTCTCCCTCAAACTGCAAATTCATTCAGTCACCAAATCCTGTAAATTGTCTCATAACTCCTGCAAATCTAGCTCTTGCTTTTTAGTTTGGCCAGTGTTGCTGTTGGGCCTGATTCTGTTTCTGACCTAGGCTGCTCAGACAACTTTAACCTCTAGGCAGCCCACTGAGGGTGTCAGGAGCAGGAATCTTCCTCTTTCCCTGCCTTTGGCTTCTTCCATGCAGTGAGACCAGCTAGTAAACTAGACCCAGCATTGTGGATATGGTTTGTTACAAACATTGACTGTGTTGGAGTCCTTGGGAGCATCGGCATAGCTGCAGTGCCCCAGATCTCAAACATGCGGGCAGTTCCCATCTGGGACTCCCTCTGGGTAGTCTTACAGAGTCACTTGTGTATGAGATTCTGTTTCTAATTTCTTGTGTTTTTTAATCACTGAAAATTATGTACTTGTCCCCACTGCCAAATCAAGAAAAAAAAAAGATGGTTTGAGGAAAAGAGAAGTTTATTAATTTGTTGGCAAATTAGGAAGATGTCAGACTTTCATCTTAAAGGACCACTGTCCTATCTATAAGCAGAAATGCAGAACTTTTGAAAGGGGGGTTTTAGCTACAGGCTCTTATGGTTTAACTACAGCATCTCTGGGTGAAGACAGTCTCATAATACAAAAACCAAAGAACATTCCTCTTTCCTTCTGATTACTGGCCTTGGGCAGGAAAGCAGGTTTTAATTCCCCCAGAGAGTGGGAAGGGGTTTTAAACAGACAACTTTTGCTCTTTTTCCAGGCCCTCACTTC
>CAUYQV010134811.1:0-60370 GCA_963574575.1 Galagoides demidoff | reverse complement strand
CCCGGCCATTTTTTGGTTGCAGCCATCATTGTTGTTTGGCGGGCCCGGGCTGGGGATTCGAACCCGCCACCCTAGGTGTACGTGGCTGGCGCCTTAGCTGATTGAGCCACAGGCGCCGAGCCCATATGCATCATTTCAATCAAGTCGGTGGCATAACTATGAGTGGTTGGTTCGGCCAAAGTTATGTTTCTCCTAGAATGGTGGTGCTGCCTTGCTGGAGTGGAAGGCTGTTCCCTTGGAATATGTGCCAGGTTGCCCAAGGTCCTGGCCAAGTCCTTTAATTTGTCTGTCAGATTTCTTCCACTTATAAAGTGAAGATAAATAAAATATGTCCATCACAAGGTTGTGTGAAGAACAAATGTATATGAAAACATTTGAAAAAATATGTAATCCCAGAAATTTCTGCAAAGCTCAAGTTAAAATTTTGGAATGGCCAAAAGGCAGATTTCAAAATAACTTAATTGAATTCTTCATTATTTGGCCTCTAAAAGCTCGTATTTTGCTTCACTCCAATCTTGTGGAAGTATAGCACAGATGAAGGAGTGGGTCTCCTCACTTGGCCCATGTAGCTAAGGTGACCCATCATCCCCGTTTGCCCAGGACTCAGAATAAAGGAATTTCAGTGCTTAGCACAGTTCCAACCAAATCCAGTGTCAGCCCACATTGCACTTTTGTGTAAATTAACATGCAGCTGCCTCTGCCGCTGGGTGGAGCCAGCTGTACCAGTGTGTGGCCTGGTAAATGGAACAAGGTCGGGCTCTGCCCACACTCATCCGCTGAGCCAAGAGCCCTGGTATAGGGCAGAACCTGCACAACTGTATACAGCAGGCCCAATGCCAGGATAAAGTACACTGGGAGACAAAAATGCTTGTTGTCAAATAAAGCAGTACATTTTTATAAAATTGTTATAGAGAGGGTATCAAAAATGTATACACATTTTAATAAAGGAAAAAACTTTTAAAATTGTAATAATATATACCAAGAACAAAAGAGGAATACAAGTTGCATTGAGTATCTTGTATAGTCAAATGTGATGAGTATTAAAATTTAATTTATAAAAACTTACTCTGCATTCTGCAAACCATTAAGAGAATAAGAGATGAAAAACATAGAGCACAGCAGAAGAAATGTATCAGAAAAGAAGAGGGGATATTTACAGAAATTGGAGATTGTGCACACACGGGCGGAGGTTACTTGAAGGTGTAGTGTCTGGGGGAGGCATCTTTTCTAGAATGAGATTTGCTGTCAGGGAGATAGCTAAGCAAAGAGAGTCTTTACTGACTGCCAGGAGTTTCACCCAGAAGCAAAACCAAGCATAGAGACTCTTATCTAGTTAATATATCATTTAAACCGGGTCATTAATACTAGGCTGATGACGGAGTGAATTAGAACTCAAGCTGTACTTAATTTACTTTTCCATGAATCAGAATATCTAATGAACCAGAGCACATTCTTATCTAAGTACATCATTTACAATGATGTCCAGCAAGACAAACCTTTTCATAATCTGCCTTTAAGTGGTTGTGCTGACTGAACCACTTTTTGATTGTATTTTCTTTCAGAGGTCCTATCAGTCCAGAATGGCGATGGATCTTGGCTAGGGTGACAGCGTCAGGCACCATCTGCACCAAGCCTGGTTGATTGGAAAAAAAAAAAAAAAGAATATGGAAACAATTCCTTTTTTTTTATTGGATGAGGAATCTGTAAAAAATACATCTTGTCATAGGTAACAATAGTTATCAGCACTCCTTGAATTACCTCTTTCCTTTCAAAACTTCCTTTTCCAAAGAAAGCTTTTCTAGATGGGTCCCCTTCTAATTCTTCCTAAATCCTGGGGAGTAATGAAGCTACTTGTTGTGTTTGGATGAGTCTTACCAGAAGCAGCTTTACTGTTTTTTCTTGACCTATGGTAGAGCCAACTTGGGTGGTCACTCCACGGTCGTCAGTGGAGTTTTGGGTGATTTGTCATAAATCTAGTACACTCATTTACAGTTTGAGGGAGGACATTCAAGCTTGGATAACAAACATATTTGTGATTTAAGTGAGCCAAAGACAATCTCCATAACAAGCCATTTATACATATCACAAAAATTGATGTTCAGGTTAACGAAAGCTTCACAGTTAAATGTTACATTTCTGGGAGTGAGAATAGCTTTGCAAGTAAACATGCAGAAAGCCACCTGCTCCTTCCTTCTCAGTCAACTTTAAAAAGAAACTATAATGTCAATTTTTTAAAAAGGAGCATATATCGATTGAAATTAAATAGGACCGGGGGCGGTACCTGTGGCTCAATGGGTAGGGTGCTGGCCCCATATACCAAGGGTGGTATTTGAACACGGCCCTGTCTAAAATGCAACAACAAAAATAGCCAGGTGTTGTGGCAGGTGCCTGTAGTCCCAGCTACTAGGGAGGCTGAGGCAAGAGAATGGCCTAAGCCAAGGAATTGGAGGTTGCTGTGAGCTGTGATACCATAGCACTCTACCGAGGGTGATAGAGTGAGACTCTGTCTTTAAAAAAAAAGAAAGAAAGAAAGAAATTAAATAGGATCTTGGGTCCACTGGCTATATATCCATCAAGGCTGTTTTCATTGAACTCCTGAGGTTATTGGAATGGAAATAATTTTGTGCCTTCTGATTTTTATTCTATATAGAACAGCAATTTAAATCTAATACTTAACCTCTCTCAGGACTAACATCCACATAACAACGTGTAAAGTACAGTACTGTAAATTAAATCATTAAAATAAAATTAAAGTCTAGAGCTTCTGAGTTTTGCAATCTCAACAACTGCAAAAATTACAAACTAAAGGAGCAGGGACTAGAGATGTAAGTATAACACAAACATGTGAATAGGGAGCTGGCTGAGCTTTTAAAATAGACTATTTCACGTTCACCTTAAAAGCATCCTAATTAGACCACGACAAATAAGCAGATCGTGGTGGTGATAAGCCAAACACTTCTCTGTGCTGAACTTGGCCAGTGAGAGCTAGTTTAGAGCCTTAATCTCTCTTAATATCCGATAGTCCAGTTGTGGTCATTGAGCGTCTGCCTTCCTAGATCTGAAAGACTCGTGACACCCCCAAGACAAGTGCTGGGAATATCATAACATATTTATTTATTTTTTATTTTTTTCTCCCTCCCCCAAACTATGTGGCTCTTGTCCAGGTTTCCTCATGTGGATTAAACAAGACAGCAGGTCTCAAACATTACATTTAGTGTCAGCGGGGGATCCTTCTTTATAATCCTGAAAATTTCCCTCTTCATTTTTCCAGCTCCTCTATTTTAACATTTCTGAAAGGAAAATAACGGTCAGCCTGGTTCCTGGGTGTTTCAGCGTCACCCTACCTGGGACTACGCTGCACTGCCGCACAATTAGTTCCATGTCAGACTGCATTTGTCTTCAGGGAGTTCACGCTTGCAAAATCCCAAGTCACTGGTCACAAGCCTTGGATTGCTGAACTATGCAGAACACCTTGCACCTAATTTATAACAACCACAGCAGCTAAGTTCTGCCTATTAAAATTATAAATCGCATTTCATACATATTAAGCTAGTGTCTGCCATCCACCTTTCCAATCCTTCTCACATAATCCCGTGCACATTAAGGAATAAGCGTGGTGTGTTCTTACAGTTCCTTACTGCAGCATTTCTCAAATTTTAAGGCACAGGCACATTGTTCAGGGATCTTGTTAAAACAGAGGTTCTGAGTTAACAGGGCTGGGTGGGGCCTGAGATTCTGCATTTCTAACAAGACCCCGGGTGATATCAATGTTGCAGGTTTACTGTTCACACTTTAAGTAGCACGGATCTTAGGGATAAAATATTTCAAGGTGGTATCATGGAAGGCAGTGGATTTTAGACAGGACTACATAAGAAATACTAAAGCAACTTTTCTCCATAATGGTTATTTGAGCCTTCCCCATATGGGTTGGGGCTGGTGGTATCTACTCCTCCAATTCCCTTAAATCATTTTTATGCTGATCATAGTCAGAGGATCAGTGCTACAATACATCCTAAAGAATTTTTATTTGCCCTGAGAGTTTCTCCGAGAACTCCTAGGACATCACATACAAAGTAGGCATGGGAATGACAATCGGCAATGATGTTGATATGGCCGTGTACACTTCATGACTGCAGCGTGCTGTCCTCAAGGACGGCTCCATTGAGCTCATTTTAGTATGCATGCTCTGTCTCACTTGGTGACATTTCTTAGGAACAGTAGGTATTCACTAAGCCTGGAAACCTGATTAAAAATGCAACCTAATCTTCTAAAAATGACATTGTTTTAATGATCTCTATTTTTCTTGAAGTGTTTTGTCAGTCTAATGCCCTCTGAAAACCTCTAACCGCAGAGAATGGTTGGGAGAGAGAAATAACTTCTTTGTCTTATGACATCTGCAACTTGGGACAAGAGTACAGTCATTTTTGCTGACTCATTTTTGTCAACTTTGTAAGATTTAACTTCCCTTACACTCGATGAGGACAGAAATTAATAAATGGAGTCAGTGATGTATTCAATTTCTGAAGAGAAGGTGATCTATGTAGTGTCAACAGTTCAGCTTGAATCATTTAGCCCTACTCTTACCTTTTCAACATATTAGGATATGAAAAAATTCGGTCACTTATGTGAGAAAAGGGAAGGTAAAATGCAAGAAATAATTATATCGTGGTAGAGATGATAAAAGACTTATAGGAACTATAGGTTTAGAAAGTGTTCAGGTTGGAATACTTGGCATCAGAATCAAATAGCATAACTTGTTATGGAGTCGTCCGGCAGCATCAAGTTGCAAGTTAAGTTAACGGAAGGTGCTCCTGTGCAGAGCATCTGAAATCTGAAGTCACAATTGGCTGGAAGATTGAGCCTGCCGGTGGGACCTCAGGAACTCAGTTCCTTTGTGATGATAGGTTCAAACTGAACTCTGCTTGAATTAAAAACAGAAAAATTGACCACGTGGTGTAGGTCTCTTCAAATTATATGATTTCATCCCTTTGTTTCTGTACATGTGTCTGCTGTCATTCATACCAATTAACACAATAAAACTCTAAGGGCTAATGAACAGACATGAACAAGACTTTAACATATGTTTTAGGACTTGTTCCTTTAATTTAACATTATTGTAATTAAGCGCAACTTTGATGTCTATTTTAGTAATAATTTGGGGGACTATCAATATTGTTTTAATTGAAAATGGGTCTAAGTGTAATTATATTTCCCTATTAATGGCTTGGCTTTTATAAAATAAAAGAAATCCTGATGTATGTTCAACCCTGCCATGTGTGGCCCTCTTTGTCTGTTGATATTAGACTGACCCAAAAGTCTTTGAGAAGTTAAATGGAGATTGATACTGTGTGTAGAATTTTCAGAATTCCCTGAAGCACTTGAAAATGTGTAAATTTCGTGTTAATAGGCAGCTACTGTATTTTTTCTTTTTAGTGAGTAGGATTTTCTATTATTAGCTTAGAAAATGAGAAAAAATGACTAAGTGACTAATGTGACTAACTCTTAAGATACACTAAAAATATTACAGTTAACATTTTGATGGTGAAAGTCGTCCTTAATACCTACAAATATATAATGTTTTATACAAATGAGGTTGGCTTATCATTTTTGAAAATAATTATTCCTGAAAATTACAGATGTTTAAAGCTCTTTGGATTCTCCAATCTGTAATCCAAAGTGAAAGTTCTGTGGCAGATGGCCAGTGGATGTGTGAGATAAGTAATGGAAGCCACGCCACTTTCTAATCTCTACTGACCTTGGTCTTTTCCTGTGGAGAGACATCTATAAATGATCATTTGCATGTCCAGGCCCTCCTGCAGCCAAATATTGTCCATCACTTGAATAATCTGCAGAACAAGCATATCCTGTCGAAGATCATCTCCGGCCTATTAAAAACAAAATTATAGACTCTGGGTTTCTTCTTGAATTCCCTCAAAAACATTCAAATACAGTACACGTTATTTTTTTTTTCTTAGATACATTTCTAGCCTGACTTAGAGTGGTTTCAATTGTTTGATTAGCACTAAAATTGCCTTGTGTTTTTGATAGGAAAGAAAATTAAAATGATAACTTTCCTTTAAATGATTACAGATGCTGCCACCATCAAATTAGAAGCCCCGCTTGGCATATTTGTTGAAGGGAGGCTGGGTGAATGTTTATCCCAGTTTCAAACTCACCCTCCGGCTAAGTGGAACCTTATTTGGTATGTCATAAATTTGTGCACTGATGTGCAGTTAGACTACCAAGAACTAACTTCTTGACCACAAGCATAAATAGTGTACGTATCAGTCATCAGGCTTTAAATCAGTGGTATCTCAGGAAGGCAGTTGAAGTTTTTTGTTTTCAGAGAAAACCATTTTTAATAGTAATAAGAAATGGTAAAGGAATAATTTTCTAGTACAGGTGAAGGAAATGGAATGTATCCAAAGAGAAAGTTAATTGTATGATTTTAACTAAACAAGCAGTTCATTTTGGAAATGCAATTATGCACACAAAGTTCTGCCAAGATCAGATTTTGTGTCATGGGGCCAATAATTCTTCATGTTACACAGGCAAAAGGAAAGTATGGGCATGGTAATCATCTCCCCAAAAGGTGGAACTCACCAAAAATTCACTCTTAGACCTTGTTGTGTGGGCTGGCTAGAAAACTGGTTAAATTATCAATAACTGAATCATTGGCAAGTTCTTACTTTTTACTGGTGGCTTTCTCTCTGGTCTCTCTTTCCTAGCTCTCTCTAACCCTGTTATTACCTTTGACTCTATTTTTTCTCATGGGATTCATGATGAACACTGTGTGGCTCATACTTTTTACTTAAAAGAAGATAATAACACAAATTACTAAACTTTGTAAGTGAGAATTTGATGTTAAATTAACTGACATCATTTGAGTTTCAGTTAATTTTATCCTAATTCAGTATCCAAACCAAAAAGAAACTCTCCTTCTAGGGGCCTCACCACACTCTCTACTTTCCGTGCTATTTAAAAGTGATCATGTACTTATACATATACATATACTTATATATATATACATATTTATGAAACATATTCTCTTAAGTTTTGCACTGATGGTTCCTTGGATCTGAGCCAGTAATGTTTGATTTATTGCCAATCATAATTTGGCATGCATATGAATTCTGCACAGAGGCAGAATCCGAAATAACTGGAAAATCTCTGTGCTGTTGCCAAAGGAAAACAATAATTTCTTCTTGTGAGTAATAAATCAATAGTTCTGTCTATAGAATCAATTTGGTGTTTTAGAAGGGCTGCTTGTACCTTAAAAATAATGCTGATGTTTCTGCCCATTGGATTAGCATTGATGAAAGTAATCTTCAATGGCAAAGCGTTAGATGTAAAATACGAGCATGCCTAGAGAAAGAGAAAAGAGTGAGCCCAACACAGCAAAAAGAACCCTTTTCTGAAATCATAGCCCCTTGCAGAACTTGCTATCTAAGCAAACATAACACAGATGAATAATTTTTACACTTTGGAACAAAGAAGCATATTTATTTAAGAGGAAATTTGTTCTGTCAACCAAAGCCTTTACTTTGAAACTGAGAAGCCAGCTTTTTGGCAGATTGTAAGTCTTCAATCCCTTTCCCTCCCCCCCTCACTGAATGATAGTGATATGTTCAAGGTTTAAAGAAACTAAGCAGTATGTGGGTATTGTGTTCATGCTAGTTGATTAATAGATAAAAGTTAAGATAATTGCTTTTAATAGATAAAAGTTAAAATAATAGCTTTTAATAGATACAAATTAAAATAATAGCTATTAAAAAATTGTTATTTCCTTTCAATTATTTCTGCCTTGTAGCATGTGTGCACTTTGAGAGTAAGTACTTAAGATCAAATCTGGGCAGTGTACCTTCAAAGCTACGAGACCATGGGCAAGTTCTAGAACAGGTCTGGCTCCTACTGTAAAGTGGGGGTGACAGCTTTACTTCATTCATTTTTTTATAATAGATATATTAGCTAATGGATATAAAATAGTTTTCACAGTGCCTGATAATAATGAGCTTTGAAAAATTAACCTATTTTTCTTTCTCTTTTGGGTAATGCACCTCTTGTCTTCATAAATAACAGTACAACACACATTTGATCTTCTCATTTCTCTGGATTACACTTTGCATTTCTACCTTTAGCTTTGGGATACTAACTACTTTCCACTCTGCTTTCCTTGTTGCTTATTTTCTTATATCAAGTATTGAAAGGGCGTATGCTTTTAGGCTGTTAAAAGAGTTCATGTTGACAGTGAAGAGTGAAATCAAAGGCAAAGAAAAGAAAAGGACTTGCGGCTTTCAATTTATCAGGCTGGTGAATATGACATCGATGCATGAGGAAGGATCAGTTTGAGTGCTGTTATCTCTGACAAGTCTGGAATCAGCTGAAGCTCAGAGGAAAGGACCCATTTCTTAACTGACCTATCCACACAAAGCTAACCTAATCCCTAAATCCGTGACTACATACAAACTGTTGGTTACTCAATCAAATGGAGTTTTATAGTTTTATAGCTGAAGTTGCTTGTAAACCAAACAAATTTTGCTAAAAGAATCAATTAATCAGGGATCATACAACTTTCCATCATAGTGTAGAATTAGCAAACCCTGTATTAGGCAAGCAATGCTGACTGTAGGTCATTAATTTTCAAACTTTGGGGGTCTCTTTGAGACATCCTAGGGAGCGAGAAGTCAAGGCTTGGCCTCTGAACTTTACCACCTAACAATATTCTACTTTTATCATTTCATAACTTGGTTTTCACAAGAAGTCTATTTCTGAGTCATATCAAAAGTATTATATGTGCAACAAGGCTGCGCAAATGGTTATCTGTACGCTAACAAAAAGAAACGCCATATATGCTCTCAAAAAGTTGATTGAAAGTATATACATAGATACATTAGGTTAAAAATTATTCACAAACATTTGTCACTGTAGAATAAAGACACATTTGAAGAAGAAAATATTTCAAAGATGCACCGGGATCTTGAAGATGAGGAAAAACATAGATTGGCGAATAGGCAGAGAAAAGTATTTTCTAGGTAGGGAAAGGCAAACGATTAGATACTGCATGAGAGTAGAATTATAAAGTGGAGACGGATGGCCTTAGCCAAGAGAGATGGAGAATTAACCAGAGGCTTGGAGAATGATTTTATGTAATTGGTGCGATAGAAAAGCTGGAAGGAGAAAAGATGATAAACTGGAAGACAGAAAGGAAGATTATGACCTCTGTCCTTGAGAAGCACACGTTAGGGACATAAATCTAAAAATTCTGCAGTTTAAAAAGAAACCTATAAGCAAATGAAATATCTGGTCCTCATTCTCCCAGTAGTGGAGAAAGATTGCATTAAATTTATCATGGCTATCCCACCTGGTCCATCCCTTAGTGACTCAAATGGGAAATAAAGAATGACCATTGTGATCAGTGGTCGGGATATGGTTGGGACTTGTTCTTATAATGAAAGATTAATCCACACCTAAGACCTGTGTTCTCTACCTTTAAGCATCATGCTTTAAGAAATGGGTTGATCGGCTCGGCGCCTGTGGCTCAATTGGCTAAGGCGCCAGCCATGTACACCTAAGGTGGCGGGTTCGAATCCCCAGCCCAGGCCCACCAAACAATAATGATGGCTGCAACCAAAAAATGGCTGGGCGTTGTGGTCGGCACCTATGGTCCCAGCTACTTGGGAGGCGGAGGCAGGAGACTCGCTTGAGCCCAGGAGTTGGAGGTTGCTATGGGCTGTGATGCCACGGCACTCTACCCAGGGGGATAGCTTGAGGCTCCATCTCAAAAAAAAAAAAAAAGAATGAAATACGTGTGTCATGTATAAAATAATTACTCACTAGACGAGAGAATGGGTACATAAACTGTGGTAAAATAGCACCATGGATCTTATATGTGTTAAAAGGAACTACTACAATAAATAAATAACATGCAACAATATGGATAAATCTTAGAAATATATTATTGAGTAAATAAGTGCCAGGAACATTTTATAGCACGATGCCCTTATATATAAGGTAAGAAACAACTGAAACCAAACATGTTCTCTCTCTTTCGTGTGAACATTTATGCACACACACATCTATGGTTAAAATAAATGAGTTAGGAAGACAGAAGTTTCATTCAGTTCTAGATCTCATGTTGGGTGGAGGATTATTACTAATTTGTTATCCAACAAATGGGTTAAAAACAGGCTATTCAAGGACCATGAAGAATATGTGTCTTGAACCTAAAAGGATTATGACTAACCTAATTTTGTGCACTTGAATCCAAATTACACTTGTAGACACACCAACCAATGAAACAAGGTTTCCTCTTTTCTTAATTTGGCTGATCTTATCTATCTCATGTTGATTTTATTGTTTTAATGTTTTGAAGTTGAATTTCTTTTCCCCAACCTTACAAAATCTGGGGGGAAGGGGCCATAAACAGTCTCTGGAAACCTCATATTTCTATGCCCTGCCCATGGGAAAAACACAAGCCTTACATTAAAAAAAAAATGCCACTTCCCCAAGAACTTACTGAGGATAACAGCAGACAGCAGTAACAGGCACCAAAAATAATTTACACACTAAAAAATAAATTTGATGGACATCACAAGTATTTTGAATGCGTATGGGAACAGCGAGGGGGTCTACTAAAGACAGGGAGGGGGACTGCACACCTACAGTCAGCTGTTCAGGGCAGGGGCATCCTGCCAGCTGGTACATCCTGCACCTAGCAGAGCCCACGCAGTAATTAGGTGACTGCTGAATGAGTCAAGTGTGTGTGTTTGGTTTTCCCAGCTTGTTGTGAACAAGTGGGTACCATCAGCAGGACTCAGCTGTTTCCCTGCTCCTGCCTCTATTCTCAAACTCTCCTCGGTTTTGGCCATCACCTGCCAGTAGCTCATTTGGACACACAAATGTGCCTCATGCTTTTGTGGTTGTTTTCCTGTTCTTGTGGTCTTCACCCGTTGGCTTCTGTGGTTCACACCACCCTTCAGGGCTACTCATTCCTGCCACTGGGCTCTAGGAAAGCACTGCTCCACAGTGGGCACTGCCAGGGGCCATCCAGTGGACAAGCCATCCAGCTGCCAGCCTGGGCTGCAACCTCTGGTAGTTTCAGTGCTGGGAGCCTCTATGCACCAGAAGCTCCCCCCCAAAGTAGGGCTGGAGGGCATAACCCCTCTCCCCCAGGGCTCAGGCACCAGTGTGTCATCTCCTTCTCTGTCACAAATGCAAAACCCACTTCTTCATTCTTCTTCAGACATAGCAGAGCAAAACAAAAACTCCTGCAGAGAAACTCCCAGAAAGCTGCTCACTGGTTCTTTAGAACTGGCCCAGCTTGCAGTTACCAGGCCCCCCTGGGGAGGGAGCTATTCAGCCCGCTGGGGGTGGGGGTGGCTAGGGTGTGAAATCTTTAGATGAAGATAGGGAAAGCCTACATTTAAGTGCCTGCAATGTGCAAAGATTTACAGGTTTTGCTCAATCCTCAAAAAAATTTTCTCAGGCAAGTACTGCAACTCACGTTTTAGAGAGACACTGAGGTTTCCTAGTTTAGATATTACATCCAAGGAGTGTGGCTTAGACGTGCAGTAACAGTGAGCTTCCTAATATCAAACCCCAGGACTTGACACAGCTGGAGAACAGCTGGTCCCATGTGGGGGCTGGTTTGTGTCAAGGTTAAAGCCAGGAGCAGAGCAAATATTTGCTTTCCTGGGGGCAGCTTGGCTTCCATGAAGAGGGAAGAAGAGCTGGGCTGCGTGTGTCCAGTTCCTCCCCCACGCCCACCAGAACACACCCCTGGATTCTGTGAAGGGGCCACAGTGACTCTAATAAGGGTCCCTCAAAAGGAAAGAGGAATTGTAAATGGGACCTTAGCATCTCTGTCCTGTACAGCATTTCCCAGTTTTTATTCTTTTAGCCTGTACGACATCCCAACCAATCTGGGGCTAGTTGGGGCGCTGCTGTGCATGGGGATGGAGGTGAGTAGCCTATCATGGGATCCTGGTGGATCAGGCGCGCTCTCTGGACCTTTCTTGGCCCACTGGTGGTAGGTGGGCAATGTGGATCTGGTCCTCAGAAAGCTCAGAGGTGATGAGGAACAATCTATGAATCAAATTTGTTTCAAAACCATTCTGTGTCCAAGGCTGACAACTCCCTTGCTGTATTTTATTATTTCCCAATAGAAATGTTGCCGGATAAGGATGTCTGGCTGTCACTGTTAGCTGATAGGCAGAGATGGGGATAGGTCCACTCAACTTTATTTGTCAGAAGGCCAAGATTCTGGAGAACGGTAAGAGTAGCCTCTCCAGGACTATTCTGTTCTTCCATTTCCAACATTACAGTTTTTACATTTAAGTTCAAAGTGAAGACCGTGTTAACCCTTATCTTAAACAATAATCGGCAGAACCCATGACTCATAAACAATATTCTAATTTAAAAGTTAATCTTCTAAATCAATCCACCTGAACTACTCACAGTAGGTATCATTAGGGTGGGAGCTAAATTTATAAAACAGTAAGAATGGGAGACAGGAGGTGAAGGTCAGGCAGGACCTGAACTGACCAGACCAGCTGTGTCCCTTCTGGCCTAGCCTGACAGACTCCATCTTAATCTCACTATATGTGCTTTCAATAAGATGTAGGTTTTATTATTCAAGTGTGGTGAGACCAACAGATGAGGAGACAACAGCCATTGAAAAGATGCAATTATGCCCACAGATCCCAACAGGAGAGGGCACCCCACACCCCAGGAGTCGGGGGGCACTTGAGGAAGCTCCAGGTAGGTCAGAGGTAGGGGTCATGAAAGCAAGATGTAGGCCAGTGCCTTTGTGGTCATTTCTGTGAGAAGGAGGGAGAGGCAGGGTAGGCAGGTAGAGGATCTGCTAGTTTGAATAATGTCCATGGGCTCGGGGGTGTAGGGACAGGTGATGGTTGATGGTGACCTGCCCCTCACCCCAGGTGGTAGAGGGTGTGAGTACAGGTGGTTGGGTTGCGGGCTCTGGATGGGGTGGTTTGCATTTGGAAAGTAAGGTGTGGGCAAGTCCTTTACTATCTCTAGGAATTGGCCAAACCTGGGAGGGACAGCCCCTCCAAGGTCAGCAAGACCCCAGCTGTCAGAGCATCAGAAACACGTGGCTAGTACAGGCCCGTCCAGCCCCGTCTGCCATAGCTCATCAGAAGTTCTGCATGAAGTTAAATGGCCAAAAGTAAAGAGCCAACAAAATAAATACGCTCCCAGTTTTATTTAATTTTTTTTTGCAAGAATACCCAATACCCAACTTTATGAAGCACAGTAAAGCAACCACCATACCATTTTGTAAGCATTAGCAGTAAAATGTTAAGTGTCTCATAGGAATATGGCCGCATATACATAGCCTCAGTAATATCCAAAAAGGAGGCATACCAAACCTCACCAATTTTGGAATTATAGGCTGAGTTTCTCCCTCCAGTTCCTTCTTGCTCAGCCCCAGTAGGAAGGGTGCTCTGTCCAGAGGGATGACTGCTGTGAGGGCTGTTTCCCACCTTCTGCAGAGAAGGGTGTGGCTTCCTGGGCACTGGACCTTGACCTGGCCTCTTTTGTGCCTCCTTTTAAAGCATCCTGGGTATTAGATAAGGTTAGCACAGACCCGACTATCAGCATTGAAAGTTAAAGCAAGCCATTTCCTGGTCCCTGGAACAGATTTCCCAAGCAAATGTTGCTTCTAGAAGCTGCAGTGAGTGTTAACAGTGGCCACAGCAAAGCCCTGGGGGTATCAAAGGGGAGAAGGGGAGATGGTGGTGGTGGAACTGCTGGCTTCTGCGTGTGGACATCAGTCCTGCAGCATTGGTGTCATCTGCGGATTAGAGGCCCAGGGTGGCCCAGTATCCGAGGTCCCATGTGATTCTCACCGCTATTCCCTGTGGTTAGTCAAGAATCTGTGGCCTGAGGATGTAAACGCTCTTTGGCCAATTATTCCAGCAGGAGTTAGTGACAGTAGGACCTTAATCACACCTGGTCACATTGTCCCAGCATTTGGGTCCCTGTGCTTTCTTGAATAGAGTGTAAATCTTCCGGGGCAGCTACCCGATCTGCAGGCTCTCGGGAAGCCTTTCTTCCTGTTCTGGAATATTCTGAACTTACTACGCTTTCTACCCTGAGCCCACAATTCAGCCTCTGTCTGGTGACAGAGCTTCTTTGTGAGAAGTGCACAGGAACCATGGGCTCCTGCTATACAACTTTCTAGGTCTCTGAATGTTTTGCAAGGGAAAAGCTCTTCCCTTACCCCACTTCCCTTGCCCCAGTTGCAAAATCACCCTCAGTAGGTGACCATACTGCTTGCACCTCTGGGTCCCGGTGAGGATGGCTCTGGGACCATGAGCTCTGTAGTATATGCTATTTCCTAGGCTTTTGGATGTTCCAGGCACTGTGCAGGGTCCTCCCACCTAAAGTGAGGGGATATGTCTCGCATGAATGTGTAACAGTGGAACAGGCCGTTTTCAGCTGCCGTGGCAGCCTGCGATCTCGTAGGGCAGTGGTTCTCAACCTTCCTAATGCTGCGGCCCTTTAATACAGTTCCTATAGGTCACTACCTATAGGTTGAAAATTGCTGTCCTAGGGAGCTGGGCCCCTGGGGTCTCCACCAGGGGTCTGCGGGGCACCCTACTGAGTGGTGTGAGCTGAGCCCCTGGCCTGGCCTCTTTTGTTTTTGGCACCTGTGGGCTGGTACTCAGAGCCCTTTGCCTTCTGTACCAGAGCTTCATTCTTTCATTCATTCTTCCGTTTATTCTTTCCTTTGCTCATCCTAGCACACTCCTCTAGGTTTTTAGGTCATGTGGGTTTTCCATGTGGGATCTGTAAAATCAGTGGGCTGACAGCAGATCCCTTCCAACCCTCTCGCTCCCTGGAATGCATAATCCCACTCTATGTGACTGGTCCCACAGCTCACCCGGGCTGGACGCTGTGCATGGTCCTGATGGCTCTCTCGTTTTGTGTCTCTTCTCTGCTATGCCTTCCCTTATTATTGTCCCACTTACATACAGTTTCCAGCCACGATCCTTCAATAAATGACTCCTGCAGCCCCACCTAACCAGAACTGCATCACATTAAGACTCACCCAGCAGTTCTTGGCACTCTAAGAACACAGTAAGGTTCTTAGTTTGCCAAGAAGCCACATGAATTTCAGATGCACCCCCCTCCACATGTGTCTATCCTTGGTCTGAGAGGAAATAGATTCTGGGGCAGGTGCCCTGGCTCTGTTGATTCAGGCCCTGGACAGATAATACAGAAATAGAACTTAGAACTTCTAGTGCCCTGGGAAGTGCAGGAACTCAGTGGCCTTGTGGTTTGACTGCAGCACTATTGTGTTAAAAAGTCTTAATCCTGTTTTATCCAGCTTTGCCTGGAACCACACCATGCCCACCCATGGCTAATGAAGTTCAAGGTCAGGCTGGATCAGTCTGTGTTCAAAAGCTCATGTCTTTGCCTTTGTCACCTCGTGGCCTGGCTCCCTGCTTAAGCTCTATCCTACTTCAAAGAGTCTTGAGCTAAACCATATGCTTATCAGTAGACAAATATGAGCTGTGGGTGCTGCTGAAGGAAGGTTCCATGGGGGAGACCATGATAGAGACTGCAAGCTGCCCACAACTGGTGTGAAATGGCCCCACCACGTGGCCCCGTGTAGGCTGCCACAAGCCACCAAGGAAAGGGTCACCAGAGCCACCTTGGCTTGAAGCCACGCCATAGGCAACGCAACATCAGATATTTGCCCCACAGATTCCACTCCTTACCACTCCCATCTTCCCCAGCTGAGTTCTGAACAATTCAGAGAAAGGGCAAGAGTAGGCAGAAGTGTAACCAGAGTGTGTAGCTGGAGTGTTACCTGTATTACTGCAGGCGCATGTTGGAGGATGTGTCATGGGCGTGTGGAAGAGTTTCCTGGCTGTGAACACCAGAGTCAGGCAGGCTCCCACACCCGGGTCTGGGCAATGTGGGGCTGTATAGGCTTCTCTATGTGGGCACTGGCCCTGGAGAACTCGGGGAAGCCCGCGGCTGCTCGCTTCCTGTTCATGACCTGGCCCCTAAGAGAAAGAACAGGAGCCCGGGACTAACCCCTGCAAACTCAGTTCCTTTGTGAAACTCACAGTAAGGTCCTGATGCCTCCTCCCTTGAGAGTGAGGGTTTGGAGTGTCCTCATGCAGGAGGAGCAAGAATCAAGTGTTACCTCCCACAAAACAAACAATTCTGGTAATTTCTATCAATTGTACTACAACCTGTATTGTTACTATTGTTTCTGTTCAGTTTTTTAGGGGGTAGTTGGGTTGTGGTCATAGTTGAGTACCACTGGGCTACCTCCATGGATGCCAGGCCCCAGAGGGCAGGTCCAGAATCTTTTTTTTTTCTTTTTGAGACATTCTCACTCTGTCATCCTGGGGAGAGTGCTGTGGCATCACAGCTCACAGCAACCTCAGAGCTCAAGCAAATCCTCTTATCTCAGCCTCCCACGTAGCTGAGACTACAGGTACCCGTCACAATGCCTGGCTACTTTTTTTCTGTTTTTAGTAGAGATGGGGTCTTGCTCTTGCTCACAGTGATCTTTAACTCCTCAGCTCAGCTGATTCACCCACCTTGGCTTCCCAGTTACTAGGGTTACAGGTGTGAACCACTGTACCTAGCCCAGGTCCAGGGTCTTGTGAAGGCTACTGCCTAAATCTTCATTTTCTCTGTGATGTGGCCTCATACCATGACTGCCACAGGATATTTATACTAGAATACAATAGTCTGGCAGTTATTCAAAAGATGTTCAGAAAAGAGGAGGTCCTTACAGCCTGGTACACAGTAGGTGTTCAGCTAATGCTGGCTGCACGCATGCTTGCATGTGTAAATGGACTAAAGGGAAGGGGTGAGAGGAAGAGCTTGCCCACTCACCACTGGCCTTCCTGCAACTTGTTTCTCTTGTGCTATTTCCTCCTCTTCAAACACTATTCCCAATTTAGGGCTCTGTTTGAAGGCTTCCTCTGCTAAAATGCCTTTCCCAAGCACTGGAATAATCTCTCCCAGTCCTGAATTCTCCAAATAGTTCATCTGGGCCTTTATTGTACCATCTAGTGCTTTCTATTTTCTATGAGGTTAATCACATTTTCCTCTTTTCTATCCTACCAGACTATGAGGAACTTGAGGGCAGGTTCAAGGTTTAACTGATCTTTGTCTCTTCAGAGCATCCAGTAAGATATCATGGAGCAGAAAGTGAAGGCTCTGAGGTAGAAAGCTCATAGCCGTGAATGGGCTCTGAATGGGTGCCGTGGAACTGTAGAAAGGTTACGAACTTCTGCCCCTCACTTACTTCCCATCAAAGGGAAGTTGCCAGGACCACACCCCCTCTTCCCTACTCCCAGGATGAAAGGGACCAGCTGAACTAATCAGATTCTTGCCTGGGAGTTTGAACACTCTACAGGGAGTTAATCCCTGGGGGAGAGAGGGAGGGTGCCAGAGTGGAAAAATCCAGAAACCAAAGAGTGAAGTGTAGATAGGGGCATTTCTCAGGGCTGCACCCAAATGCAGCTCTCATGTGTGCCACAGTTTGATTGTTTGATGAGGCTGCAGTTCCAGATCGAGTTTATATTTAGTCCAGCTCCACAATTTCCTTAGCCTAGAACATGACAGTGTCCTCGCAGGTCCCCTGTCTCTAGCCTCCCACAAGCAACCAAGTGCTGTTTCTCAAGCCCAACCTGACTGTGTGACATTTTATGGCTGCTTCCTCTACTTCCAATGTTTTATGGCTGCTTATTGCCTGCAAGTCAGTGTCCAAACTCCTTAATGAAGACATAGAGGCCTTTGTGGTCTGCTTATTTACCTCATTCATCCTGTCTACTGAAGTTTCACGGTGGCAGTGGTTGTAGCTGGTGTGCTCATCACTAAATTTACAGCTTTGAGGAGAGTGCTTGGCACATGGTAGGTTCTCTGCAGATATTTACAAATGAGGGGATGAGTGCTCAGTTCTCTGGCAGGATCTCCAGGCATCCCTCCCTCAGTCCCCAGCTAGTATGAGTCTTAAGGACCACATACATTTCCTCTTGAGTCTCCATTTTCTCTGTGTCAAGGTATGTACAGTTTCCTGAGTCTGGGAAACTCCTTCCCATCCTGTTCAATTGGCTGAGTCCTCCTTCCTGCTGAAGTCTTCCCTGGGAAGCATTTTCTGAGCCTCTAAACTGGTGGAGAGACCTCTCTCATAGGGTTCCAGAGCACCAGATGAGCACCCCCATTGGAACACTTGTCATTTATTGAGCCATTAGGCCAGGCTCTTTCTAAGTAATTTTTCAGACATTATTCATTCTTTGGCTCAAACCTGTGGGACACCTGCTAACAATACTTCTAATTTATATATGGAAAAACGGAGGCTTGGAAGACTTAAGTATCTCAGATACCAAGGTAGTAAGGGGTAAAAGCAGGATTTAACTCTTATTATCTAGCTCCATTTGCTATTTCCTTAACTCCTACACTTATTCTTCTGAGGGCTGAAATCGCCATGACCTTGCCTGCTTTTCCTAATGAAATTGTGAGTTTTTTGAGGGTAGGAACTTTATTATGCTTTTGGCTTTGTCCCTGGTGACATATGCTTAGTATACACACTTAATGGATTCTTGGTGAACAAAAAACAGCAAGGCAAAGTCCCTGTCCCCTACTTCCATGTCCACCTAGGAAGCTCCCCACCAAGTCCCACAGTGTTTTATCAATATAGGCTATGGAGAGTGGACCCTTATCAGTGTTCTTTGGGAAAGCAGAGGTCTACAGATTTCCCAGTGTCAAAGACATATCAAAGAGTAGATGAAGGGAATATGGTGGTACATGGTATCCATGGTGGGAAGGATGCTCTGGGCTCACAGGGAGGTTTTGCCCTCTAATCCAGTAGTTCTCAACCTTCCTAATGCCACAACCCTTTAATACAGTTCCTGTGGGTCGCAACCCACAGGTTGAGAACTGCTGCTTTAATCAAAAGAGAAGATTTGAGTCCTGTTTCAAGAATCACTCCTTCCTGCTCAGAAATCAGAGTTTTTCTTTTTCTCTTTAAGATTGAATGCTACCAGACTCTGTCGACTGCACCTCCAGCCCTGAGCACCTTTATTTCATTGGAAAGAGCCCTCCTAATCTCCCTTTAGTTTTGGACGTAACAGATTACCAGTGAAGTAGGGGACACCTGAGAGCCTGTGTGAGCAGGGAGGATAACCTTTCCAAGGGATCGCTGGCACGGTGCTCAATGTTTTCTTTTCTCCAGGTCCAGAGCTTCCTGTATAAAAGTCTTAAAGAATATCATCGTGGGGGCTCAGGGTACTTGCTGAACTCTGACTAAATACAAGCCTGTGATTAAATTATTTCAAAATCATGTCAAGTGCTGAATATATATTTTTTGGTAAACACTTGGCCCTGAGCCAGCTTTTACTCAGCGGTGTCCAGGCAGGGGGGGGATGTAGAAGTCTTATCTTCAAAGCCAGTGGGTTGAGTAGATTTCAGGCATCTCCTGGAAATAAGGGATTCTGATAAGACTCTCATGGCCCGGCCCATGCTTTTAGTTTTAGTTTTTTTCCCCTCCCTCTTCTTCGTTTAACTTTTTAAAATAAAAATTTCCTGTAACACACTCAAAATGACAATCTTTGAAGAAAGAAAATTTATGAAGAGGTTGCCTTTGGTGTCTCTTTCTTTCTCTGGCTCACCATCCCCTAAGCTCAGAGCATCCGGTGGCAGAGTGGGGGTGCGTTGGGGGGACCATGAGCTCCTTGACACTGCCCCCAACATGTTGATACTGAGAACACTGACACCAGTAGTTCTAGAGTCACAATTTTTCTCTAATAGCTCAAAGAAGATTTTTTATCTCTTCCTACTTAAAAGCAGATGACTTTAAAAAAAAGATCTATTAACCACCTACCATGAGTGAGATGCTGTGCTTGAGAGAAACATAGCAAAGGATCGTGCAGTGTTTCCTGGTTCCTCAGGAGCTCTTGGAACAAGAGTGGGCATGACACGTTCACAGGTGTACATGCTTTCCCTGGCTGGGTCAGCTTGTGGTGCCACCAATACACCAGTCCACACAAATACAATTACAAGTCTTCTTTATGTCTAGATCTGGAACAATTAGGGATGCATTTGGCTGTAAGCAGCAGAGAAACCAGTGGACAGTCATTTAAACAACAATTGGTGTTTATTTTTCTCACATTACCATAGGTGCTGAGGTTCAGCAGTGTCAGAGTCCAGGGTTACTGGAGTGCCTCTTTCAGTTTGTGCCTTTTCCTCATGATCACAGGTGACTGTTAGAGTGATAGACATAGTGCCTACACTTCAGGCAGGCTAAGGGGAAAGGAAAACATCAGCCACGCCTTTCCCTGTATCTGGAAGCCCTTCCCAGAGCTTCCTGCAGGCTTCTGCTTATGTCTCACTGACCAGAATTACCATATGTGCTTCCACAGTCCCAAGGGCATTCTGGGAAGCCCCATAACAGTGTTACGCACTCAGTTTCCACCTTACATCAGTGCAGCCTTCTCACAGGGCTTTCTCTGTCCATCTATTAAAGCCCCTGTTTCCTAGGAACCTTGCAAAGTGTTTCTGTGGGCTGGACTGGAAGGCAGTTGGGTAAGCAGTGTCCCTTGCCTCATGACAGGTGTCCCCAGGCCTTCTTTTCTTTCTCTTGGAACAACTTATTTCCTCAATGGGAACACTATTTTGAACATTGAGGAACAGTGGGAAGGGTAGATCTGGGGTAAGGCCAGATGTCAGCCTACATGTAGTGCAACAACCCCAGGGAGCTCTGTCAGACAATGTCCAGGCTGGGTCAACACAGATGTGCCTGAGTTCCTGGTGAGCATGTCTTTATGCTGGGATTCTCATGAAAGACAAGAAAGAAAGAAAATAGAAAGAAGGAAGAAAAGAAAGAAGGAAGGGAAGGAAGGAAGGAAGGAAGGAAGGAAGGAAGGAAGGAAGGAAGGAAGGAAGGGCGGGCGGACAGGAAGGAAAGAATGAAAGAGAGAAGGAGAGACGGGGCGGGGGGAGGGTGGGAGGGAAGATGGAAGGAAGGAAGGAAGCAAGAGAGAAAAACAATCAAATAAGCAAAAACACCTGAACTATGCTACAGAGAAAAACATGGTAAATGTAAGTTAGTACAAAATGCTGTGAAAACACAAAAGGGAAGAAAAGATATTCAGGGTGGAAACATGTGATAGTTGGTGGGAAGTGAGCAGGAAGGAGGAAGAGGTCAGTGCATGCATTACATCTTATTCATTTTTTCATTTATTCACTTATTCAGCAAATACTAATTTCTCTTTCCATAGCTAGGAAAAATACACCTGTGCTCTGCCCTGTGGGAACTCAGATCTCATGTAGAAGATAGACAAAGATAAGGTAATGACCCTGATAAAAAATGTAAAATTGTGTAAAGTGTAAGGAGGGAGAAAGCCCTGGTGCTCAGTTGATATGATCAGAGGATTCCACCCACCCACAGAGGTCAGAGAAGGACATGTAAGGCTTTGTGCGGTTTCCACAAGTGGAGGGAGAGGGGAGGCATCTGGTCTGGAGGAACAGACTGAGCATTGGGCAGGGCTGGGAAGGGTTGCCCAGGTGTGGGGAAGGGCAGGATGCCTGAAAATGGCAGAGAACAAATGAGAGGTGATTGTGTATCAGTCCTATAAGGTAAGAATTCCCTTAGTTTTGCTTCCTCCAAATGTAGATTCTGAGATGAAGACTTGATGCAGGTAGCTTATTGGGAAGTTAATTCCAGGGAGCACAAGCAAGGGAGCCCAGAGACTGGGTCAGGAATTAAGGAGACATCTGAGTGGAGGTCACCTGCTGAGGCCGGTAAACTCTCATCCTCCAGAGCTTCCTGAAAAGGACACAGAAGTTCTCCCACTACTTTTTGCTTGAAGGAACAGACACAGATTAAGAGTGAGGGGCCCCGAGACACCTGCTACGGGTGTTATATTCATTTTAAAGCTGAAGATCAAAAAATTTCAATCCCTCGCCCAAATTTACATGGCCAATAAATGACAGAGCAGGGAGGATTTGAACTGAGGTGGGTTGCAATTGCAAAGCTCGTACTCTTATCAGCATACTCCACTGTCCTCTTCATCATATGTTTAAAATATACATTGTCAAAACTGTAATGAATTTTGATGGATCTTAATATCAATGTTGACATGATATTTTTCTAACAGTCATTAATCCTTCCAGCCCTAAAAGTGATGCCTAATCTCTGACTCTGCTATAGTAACCTGAATAAGAGGTGTCACATCCCTGGGGGCAGTCAAGAGATAACATCATGTGATCTGTGAGGGAAACTAACTAGCCCTGTGAGGATTTAATCCAGTCATGCAGTTTTGAAAGGTATAACAAAAGGGTCTGAGGTAGATTAAAGATGCCCACAAATTCTTTGCTATTCTGTCAAAATTGGAGTCTAAATTCCTTTCCCCTAAATATGGGCTGGACTTAGTGTCTTGCTTGACAGCCAAGGCAGAATTGACTTTCTGGGACTTCCAAGGTTTTCCCATAGGAATTCCTGCAGCCTCCAACCTGGTCTCTTGAATGGAACATCCACTGTTGGAGTTCTGAGCACCATTGTCAGTATCCAGCTGCTCTGAGTCTGCCATGCTGGAGAGGCCCCAGGTCAGTGCTCCAGGTGAAGTTCTCCACTGAGCCCCACATTCCAACTGTCCCTGCCAAGAGGCCAGATGTATAAGAGATCCTCCAGACCAGACCGTCTCCTGGCTGAGTGCCACCTCTATTGGTGCCACATGGAACAGATGAATCACTTAGCTGAGCCTTGCCCAAATTTCTGATCTACAAAATTGAAAGGTAAGACAATATACTTGTTCTTTTAGGCCTCCAAGTCCTGGGGTAGTTACTCAGCAGTAGATCACTGGAACATGGCACCACTTTCTTCTATTTCTTCTCATCACTGCAGTAATACCCTTCTTAGCAGACCATGTAGCATCTTTAAATTTAGGCCAAAATGTTAGGTTGAAATCCAGTGGTTTGAACTAAGTTCTGACAGAGACATATTTAGTAACCACTGAGAAGTCTGGAAATTTCTTTTGCTCTGTTAATCGTGTAAACAGTTTTGAATCAAGCATCTGAAGAAGCTTTCTTACTAGGTAAAAACATACTCCATTCTTATCACTGAATTTTAAGTTGTAGACCCAAGTCTTAAGAGTCCATCTGTAAACAGCAGTGTTGAAAGCAGTAGAAACTATAGCTCTTGTGAGGGGCTTTCTATGGGGTTGGTAAGTAAAGCAATAAACACGGGTGTGTTTTCTGAGAGAAAATAAAGCAGAAAGTAGAACAAAGACTTAGGGGTGTGTCCACTGTCAGAGGAGACCGAGTTAGGTGCTGAGAAGGTGAGGGGAAGGTTTGTAGAGTTCCTGTCAAGGCTGGAGGAGGGCTTCAGCAGACATTGGTGGCATCTCCTGTCACAAAGACATCAAGGGACTGACAGTTCAGATGAGGGCCAGCTTCTTCCCTTTGCAGGCACCCTGTGACCTCTGCTATATTGTTAGGTAGTCACATATCCATTTTCTGTCACTAATCGTATAACCAACTTAGTGAGATATCTTACCTCTTTGGAGGCAAAGGCTTGACATGGTCCTATTTTTCCAGTAACCACAGCTGACTTACGATTTCCTAACAATTCTTTGGTCTATTTTCGTAACTTTTCAATAATGTTGGGTTATTAGAACAATCAAATTCTGATTTTTAAGACTTTATCTTGTTCATTTTGAAGTTTTAACTGTCTGACCTATTTCTTCCTTTTCACTCACTAGTGTGTATATGCGAGGGTTGGCCGTGTTATACTCCCCTCTATCTCTCATGAGCTCATGGGGAGGTCAATGCTGTAGGAGGGAAGGGGAGAACCCTTAGAGACCCTGTCAGTGGCTGCCCTTGGCCAGGCTGCCATCCTCTTCCTCCTGGCTAACGCAGCTTCCCCATGCTGCCCTTCCTGGCTGTGGGCCCATCAGGGGCTCCTGCCAAGTGCTGACTGTCCACAGGGAAAGAGGGCATAGTGTCCTCTGAAGAGTCCTGGGGAGGGTGGACTCATTCTCCACACGTCTCCGGACTTTACGAAGATAATAACAGACTTATGCCTCACATTCCGTTATTGGAACCTTGCATTATTTATACCTTACTGCTCAAGGTCACCACCGAGGTGTGATTTTTCACACGTGTCTGCTCCTGAGGGTACACATTATCATGTGGTGCACAGACTTAGTCATTGCTGCAGATACTGGCATGCTGGGAGCTTGTCAAAAGTCATTCAAAGAACTAAAAAATTTCAACCTCTGGCATCAGTGGGTTAACATCCTCCTCATCTTAATGTTTTCTGGCTGAAGAATCCTCATCATTTCAGACTGTCTCCCCTGAGAACTCTTCAGCTGAACAAAAAAACAAGGCTTCTTCTGAGCCTCACGGCAGAGTAGGCACCAGGAGGAGCCTGCTGACCCTGAAGAAAACAGAGGCTGAGAAGGCAAGGAGCTGCCCAGGGCCACACCCATGGCCGGTGGCCTTGCCTCTCTGTCTTCTGATCTAATGTTTATCCCACAGGAGGCACACGTGTCCACCCCAACAACTGTGCTGCTGAGAACTTCCTTCAGCCTAATTATGTTCCTTTTTAGCTGCCGTAACCCCAAGTTCATGCAGTGTTCCAATTCTGGCCGAGGTCGTGTAAACACAGGATGGGGGTTTGTTTCCGACAGCAGCCTGCTGTGCTGTGCGGCCCTTTGATAAAAATGGGGGGCAGTCCGGTGTGGGGGACACTACCAGGAAACAGCCACAGTGATCCCTGGGTTTCTTTTCAGGGCTGTAAGGGATAGATTACAGCCCTGGTATTTATCTTATAAAAATAGTATAGATGACTTTTCTGGAAATCATTTTAAAAGAAAACTATAATCACACATACTTCTTGAGAAATACAGCTATGGTTTCCTGCCTACTACTGATTACTTTGTCAGAGCTTTTGAAAGCTTATCAGTTTGTCATTTTGTTATCTGGAAGACTTGAGAGTCATTTGCAAGGGCCGAGATTTCCCTGTGCACTCCCATGTTTTATATCTTGGAGAAGTATTCATTTATCCTGCAAGTTGGTTTGGGGCTCTAGGTTTCCTGTCTAGACTTGCTAACTGCCTGCTTGGCTTCTGGCTGCATTTGGAAGTCACCAGGCTGAGACCTGGGGCACATCAGAGGCAGGGCCAGACTCAGGGGCTTCTGGGAAAGGAGAATTTATCAAAACTGGTGATTTTTTAACTTGGAGAAGTCAGGAAGGGGCATGATAAGAGTCTAAAATCATGAGGTAATTTAAATTGGGTTTACAGAACATACTAGAATAAGGAAGGTGCCATCTGATGCTTGACAAGGACAAAGAAAATGAAATGGTTATTTAAAAATCCAGGAAATGTGTGGAAGTCCTTGAGAAAGACGTGGCACATACCAAAGTGCCATAAGGTTCACATGGCGTCTGAGGCAATCAATTTGTGGGATAAACAAAAGGTCACTTAGGGGAATGTAGGGGTATTTCTTTCATTAGAAAAATTAAAATTAGAACTGCAATAGGACACAGGAATTCCAGTCATGGGTGTGCATCTCAAGGGAGCTGAATTCAGTGTGTTGAAGAGACAGCTGCACCCCCATGTTTACTGAAGCATTATCCTCAATAGCCAAGACATGGACTATAAGTGCCAGCCTAGGTGCCCATCAGCGGATGAATGGGTAAAGAAAATGTGGATAAAGAAAAATACATGTATCTGGAATATTATTCAGCCTTGAAAAAGGAGGAGAACTTGTTACTTGCAACAACTTGAACAGACCTGAAGAATTTTATGGTAAGTGAAACGAGCCGGGCACAGAAAGATAAATGCCACATGATCTTACTTATAGGTGGACATCAAAACCCTGAGTGTGGAGCAGCAGAGAGTAGGATGATGATTACCCAGGACGGGAGAGGGGGTATTGGTCAAAAGATAAAATATGTCAGTGAGACGGGAGGAATAAGTTGTAGAGATCTATGTGGCATTGGATAGCATGGTGACTATAGTTTATAACAATGAGTTGTACCCTAGAAAATCCAAAAGAAGTAGATTTTAAGTAATTACACCACAAAGTAAATACGTGAGGCAATGCATATGCTAATTAGCTTGATTTAGCCATTCCACAATGTATACACATTTCAAACCCCATGCTGTGTACTGTAAATATATATAACTTTTATTTGTCAATTTAAAAGATTGAGTTAAATTAAAGGAAAAAGGAAGTACTTCCTGAGTACCCACCATGGATCATATACTGTGGGGGACACTGGGGCACAGCAGGGACCTACTCGTGTGGCTTTATGGTCTAATCAAGGAGATACTTGATAAAATCTTCTCAGAGACGTTCATCAAATGGTTACAGAAATAGGCACGTTCAGTGGGCCGGAGAGCGCGAAGCTGGTTGCTGCGACTGGGGAGGGTCTCTGAGGGGTGCTGCGTCTGGGAAAGGAGAGGCCAGGCAGGGAGAGAGGGGAGGGCCTCCCAGGGCCAGGGCCAAGGATTCTTCTCTTCAAACCCGTGCCTAGTGGGCTGCTTGGCAGCTTGGCCTTCCTCATGGTGTCATTCTGAATATGCAGGAGAAAGGCTTGGTGGGGAGGCACAGGGCAAGAAGGCTGGGGTGGTCTAGAGCCTGGCAGGTTCTCATGCAGATGAGGGAGGGAGAGGAGGGTGTGCTTTGGCCCAGGCAATCGTCTCATCTCTCCTTTTATGCTTGTGTCCAGCACTGCCCAACAGAGACATAATGCAAGCCACAGATGGACTTCAACATTTCCTTAGAGCCACATTTTTTTTAAAAGTAAAAAAGAAAAAGGCAGAATTAATTTTCATATTTTATAAAATAATAAATGTTTATATTTAATGTATCCCAAATATTATTATTTCAAAGTATAATCAACATAAAAACGATCCATGAGGTACTGAACTTTCTTTTCCTGGACTAACCCTCTGAAATCCTGTTGAGAATTTCACACTGACAGAGGGTGTCCATTCCCTCCAGGGAAACTCCCTACTGGTTTTTGGAGCAGGAGAGACAGGGCACATATCAGGACATGACAGGTGGAAGATTTGACAAAGATTCTTTGACCCCACAGAATGGGGAGTGACTTTGTGGTACAAGCTGTCCCTGCAGGTGGCACAAACTGAGGGGGAGGTTGCCAAACATCTAGGAGAAGGTGGGGGGAGAACATCACAGCATGTGCTCAGAAGTCGTGGGGAACATCCTGAACCTTTTGAGGTTGACCTCAGAGCAAACAATCACCACAGCATCTCACAACCTCGCCTGGAGCCCCTGCAGCCAAAACAGGGGTTTAAAGCTCCCCCCACGGTATGTAACCTCATGTCCCAGGATCATCTTCCTCTGGGAACAAAGGGCCTCCTGATTCTCGGTCTTTCCTTCTCTTCTTTCCTACAGTCTGGGCATAGCTGAATAAACAACCAACTCACTTTTATATAGTTGATACTCGGTTAATCTTTGCAACAACCTGGTGGGAGATGGGGCGACTCTTACCCCACATCATTGAGATGTGAGCAGTTCAGGGGACCAGGATCAACACAGGCAGACAGCCCGACTCCTGCCCAGGCTCTTTGTAGTTTATTGGCTGATGAAATTCATCAGTTGCCATTTGTAGAGAGCATTTGCTTTAAAACAGGTGCTTCCAAGGAAAGACCTCTTGTTAGAATTTTAGACAACATAGCAGGGGCATGAGAGAGAGATTCGTGGGGAATGTCCCTCCACTGGCCCCTTAGGGCACTGCTAACTCTCTGCGGCTGAGGTGGTGGATTGCAATGTCAGACCAGGAGACTGGACAAGGGAAAGTTGACATCACGGTGGAAATGGCCCCTTCCCCATATACTATTAATTTTTTTTTTTTGTAGTATCAAATAGCAGTGAAAATATTTTTGAGGTAACTGCCCTAAATTTTGAATGTGTTCTGAAGATCAAAGTTCTTGAGGTGATAAAAATGAATACGCTTCCTACGGAAGCATAGAAAAAAGGAGAAGCATGACCCTTTCGTCCCAAAGTCACTGGATTTCAAAGAAACCTCAGTATGTGCAACCCATGCAGAAAAATCCCTCCAAAGAAATACTTATTAGTTGCTTTTAGATTGGGTTTGATTTAAATAGTAGTAAAGGCACAGATGTAAGTTTTTATTGATTTTAGTTATCAGTTCTGGTAATTTTTTTTTAACTACATGAAGTGAGTTTCCAAGAGCAGAATTCCCATTCATATTTGGCCATGGAAGAAAAGCAGTTTGACTTAAGACCATCATCCAAATCCAAGGGGCCAGTTAAATGGTGAGGTGGCAGCTGTCAGCACAGTGTTTGTCAGTGGGGCAGCAGAGAAGAGGTTTTTTTTGTTTTGTTTGTTTGAGACAGAGCTCACTATGTTACCCTCAGTAGAGTGCTATGGTGTCACAGCTCACAGCAACTTCAAACTCCAGGGCTTAAGTGATTCTCTTGCCTGAGCTTCCCAAGTAGCTAAGACTACAGTTGCCTGCCACAACGCCTGGCTATTTTTTTGGTTGTAGTTGTCATTGTAGTTTAGCTGGTTGGGGCTGGGTTCTAACCCGCCAGCCTCAGTGTATGTGGCTGGCTCCATAACCACTGTGCTATAGGCACTGAGCCACAGGAGAGTTTTGTCCAGCTCTGCAGAACTCTGGCTGCTGTTCTGTTAATGTGGTAAGGTCATCCGGGGGTTGCTGCAGGCTCTGTGCCTGCCCACTATTTTGAGACTCTGGGTTTGCTTCTTTGGGCTTGCTGCAGTTGAGGGAGGATGTTTTCAACTCTTCCTGGCAGGAGAAATTACTCTTGAAGCAAAAAAAGGATTTCCCCTGTTCAATGAACTAACAAACGCCAGGGCACACCCTTGCTGGTAAATCACTAGACACCCTTCATGACTGCTGGGATTCAGGATTTTGTTGTTTAAGCCATTTAGTCCCATTTTTGGTGTGCAGCACGTGGACTGTCACTTGGATACTGCGTCCTGCAGACAGGAGTGAAGTGGAGAGTGAAAGACTTGGTGATGGATGAATGCACAGGATGGGTGTGGTCCCACTGAGATTCTGACCAAACCAAATAGGGCTGGCTGTGTCTATGTCAAGTTTTATGAGTGAAGATGAGCTGGGGCTAGAACCAGGGTGATCATATCATATGTGCTGGCTAATTTGTGGAAGAGATACTTATGTCCATATAAACTGATGCTGGATCAGTCTTAACTATTCCTGAAAGGACACGTGAAAGAAGGGTAAGTGTGGTTGTCTCTGGGGAGGAGCATTTCTGGGATGGGAATGGTGCGTCTTTTCATTGAATTTGTTTCACCAAATACATGTATGTTCTTTCTCCATTTAGATAACCAGACTGGGTTTCTCTAGCTACATTAAGGATTATGGTGTGATCTTAGCCACATGTCACTTAACATTACTGAACTTTATACTTCTTGTTTGTAAACCAACGGATTTAGTTAGAGACTTTTAAACATCTTTTCTGGGTATTTCTGAGGATTAATTTTAAGATTAAAATACTCCAGCAAATTAGTTATAATTAAACATAGGCTTCCATCTAGACATTTATGTTGGCCTTGACACTTGCAGTGTGATTAAAATACCCTAGCAGATTAGTGGTAATTAAAACAGGCTTCCATCTAGACATTTCTGTTGGCCTTAACACTTGCAAAGTGATTTTCACCCTGGCACTGTCTGTTCCACTTTTAGCCAAGACTATGAAGATAAAAGATTTAAATCTAAGACATGAAATGGTAACAATCCTACAAGAAAGTGCGGAAAATACTCCAGAGGATGTTGGCCTGGGGAAAGATTTTATGAAGAAGACTTCAGTGGCAATTGCAACAACAACAAAAATAAACAAATGAGACTGATTGAAACTAAAAAGTCTCTGCACAGCAAAGGGCATAACAATTAAAACAAACAGGCAACCTTCAGAATGGAAAAAGGTACTTGCATATTTTAAACTGACAAAGGCTTGATAACTAGGATCTATAGAGAACTCAAATAAATTATTAAAAAAGATCAAACCAACCCATTTATCACAGGACAAGAGACAAGGACAGAACCTTCTCTGAGGGAGCCAGATGAACGGCTAACAAACATGAAAAAATGCTCCTCATCCCTAATCATCAGAGAAATGCAAATCAAAACAACCCTGAGATATCACCTAACCTCAGTAAGATTAGCCCACATCACAAATTCCCAAAGTTGCAGATGCTGGCATGTGCAGAGGAGGGAACACTTTTACACTGTTGGTGGGACTGCAAATTAATGTAGCTTCTTGGGAAAGAAGTATGGAGAATCCTCAAATAACTCAAATTAGACCTCCTATTTGACCCTGCAATCTCACTACTAGGCATCTAAATCATTTTATCATGAAGACATTTGCACTAGATTATTTCAGTCCTTTTAAGTTGAGCCAAACCCTGGGCTTCAGGCTAACAGCTGAAGGAAGCTAGCAAACCTTTTTGGTCAAGATGCACGAAGCCTTCCCGAATGTCACATTGAGCAGCTTTGTTTCAGAAGCTCTCCTCTTGCTGGACATTGATACTGACCAGTGCTTTGAAAGTGACTATCAGTGGGTGGTGGGCTGGAATTCTGAAGAAAAGAGTTTCGGAATAGAAGTATTCATGTTTAGTCAAATCCAAGGAGATTAAGTAATTAATTGTCATTTCTTCTCTCAGTGGAGGAATTTAGTATGCTGGAGGTTATTGTTGGCATCCAGTTGAGCCCAGTTCTGGAAAGGGTATACCTTTCCATGCCTGTCTTGTGCTAAGTCCAAGCTTAGGGGGAATTCTGGGAAGCGAGGTCTTCCCAGGACTGGGGTTTGAAGAGCTTCAGGGAGAAGAAGTCAGTTCACCCTGGAGGGCCAGGTCGATGTCTCAGGAAGGACCTCATTTAGGGCAATCACCATTGCGTAAGTGAAGCTACTGGGATATTTTCAAATGAAGGCCAGAAACTCAATTTTGTTGGTGTTCAAAGATGTTCAGGCTCGCAGAGTAGCCTGATTCTAATGCTATTGAATTCCAGGATGCCAGTTCATTAATTGTAGTAAGATATCTTTCTAGTAATTTATGGAAGTACCTGGAGGCTGAATTAGGCATCTGCTTTTTTTTAGCAGGCTCTGCCCAGGTTTGAACCCACCACCCTCAGTGCACAGGGCCAGTGCTCTAACCACTGTGATACAGGTGCCCAGCCTGGTGGCAACTTGGGGAGCATAAAGTCAATGCTAATGGGAATGCAGGCCTGATGGAATTTTCAGGCAGTCTAGTATAGCCATTAAGAGCACAGTTCTTAAACTCAGACTACCCTAGGCAGAATCCCAGCCCAACTTATATTGGTGATTTTGGAGAAGTTCCCTTAACTTTTCTCTGTATATGTCTCCGTATTTATTAAGTTGGTACAATTTCATCAGATAACTTCAGAGCTCAGTGTGAGGGATAAATGAGGTATGACACACCAAAAGCACCTAGAACAGTACCATGCATGCGGTGTCACCCAGGAGTGTTAGCTACCATCGTCATCATCATCACCACTTAGGGCACAGCTCAGCAAAGATTTCTAGAAAGGGTCACATAGTAAATATGTCAGGCTTTGCTGACCACACAGTGTCTATTATAATTACACAATTCTGCCGTTATGGCACAAAAGCAACCATAGACAATGTGTAAACACATAGGGATGGCTGTGTTCCAGTCAAACTTTATTCATAAAAACTCTGCTTATGGAAAAGTTCGTAAATGTAAGCAGGTGTGTAGGATTCTGTCTGGTGGCTCTGGCTTGCCAACCCCTCCATGGAATCCCTGAGATACTGGGACATCAAGAGGTACAATTACTGTCTAAGAGCAAGAAGCTAAGGAGAGGGGAAGGTTTAGTCTTTCTCCTCAACCTAATACCTATTCCATCCTTTGGGAAGATGAAGTGGGCAGAGAGGGAGACTGAGGCACCCATTCTCCTATAGTGAAGTTGGCAAAATTTGACTTCCTTGACCCTTGTATTTTAATGCCTTTTCCCCAACCCTGGCAGCCCAGACTCATATGGGTGGAAATGCTCCAACATGATCACTTACAGAGGAGTTAACATTCTTACCCCAGGACTAGCTACCAGTAAGGAATATTAAAGAACATGAAGGATGGACTCTCTGTTTAAAGGAGAGCTTAGTGGTCAACTTTCAGGTGTTTTTGTCCCCTCGACTGCACCTCATCTGGGGGGAAATTTATGAATTCACAGCTGGTCTTGACCAAGAGCATCTTCTAGGGACAGCAGATGTGATGCCTGGAGTCACAATTGCTCTTAGACCTTGCTAGAGGGTCCCTACCCTGAGTCCCACACCAAAACCAAAAGACTACCTTTAAAACTTATTTTCAGTCTTATGAAAAAACATTTTTTGGAACTTTGGTTGAAAATTCAGCAAAAAGGAATTATGGGAAAAGGTTGCTTGAGCCAAACTGGACCCTTCCACATCAGAAGATGCCCTGAAGGAAGGAGACAATCACTTGCTTGCTTTCAGGATCCAGAGAACGTTTTTTTGTTTTTCTGCTTTTGTTTAAAGTTGATTGTCCCACATTACCCAAAGAGGGTGTCCAGGCTGGAGTGTGTTCCCTAAATAACTGTGGTCCTCCTTTCTCATTGTTGAAAAGGTATAGTTTTGAAAGTTCCTAAAAATCTTGAGTCAACATGTGAGGGATTTGTGGCTCAGCTCCTGTAGCTCAAGCAGCTAAGGCGCCAGCCACATACACCAGAGCTGGGGGGTTTGAATCCAGCTTGGGCCTGCCAAACAGCAATGACAACTACAACCAAAAAATAGCCAGGCGTTGTGGTGGGCACCTGTAGTCCCAGTTACTTGGGAGGCTGAGTCAAGAGAATTGCTTAAGTACAGGAGTTGGAGGTTGCTGTGAGCTGTGATGCCACGGCATTCTACCCAGGGCAAAAGCTTAGGGCTCTGTTTCAGAAAAAAAAAAAAAAAAAAAAAAAACCAAACCAAACCAAAACAAAAAACAAATAATAAAATGTGAGGGATGTGGATGGGGTAGGCAATATGCCCACCAGTCTCTCAGGTGCTTGATCTGTCAGTCTCCACCCTGGCTTTCCCTAGTTAGGTCACTGTGTTACTTCTTGGACTCCCAGAAGGCTGGAGGGGCCAGGGAGGGGTTATTTTAGTTTAGAGGTCAGAGGATCCCCTGCTTGCTGGCCACAGGCCCTGGGCACAAATAGGTAGGAATTCAGACTTAGGTGGACATGAAATAACTTTGAAAAATCTTGGCATGTGGTATGTGAGTCTCCACCTGTAGTCAGGGAGAGGTTATTTTAGTTTAGAGGTCAGGGGATCCCCTGCTTGCTGGCCACAGGCCCTGGGTACAAATAGATAGGAATTCATTCCTCAGGTGGACATGAAATAACTTTGAAAAATTTTGGCATGTGGTATGTGAGACCACACCTGTGGTCTCATTTTAAGCCCAGTAGGTGTTAGGAGTGAGCTGGGCTAAGGTGGGTTCTCAGCTGGCTCCTCCTCACAGATGTGGGCAACTTGTCTTCAGAGACCACTACTCCAGTTTGTCTCCTGAACATGTTCCTTCCAGATATGCTATTAACAGCCATTTGGCTTCAGTCAAAGATGTTCTAGCTGGGGTGCAGTCCTTTCTCCTCTAAGTGATCTTTTCATGCATTGAAATTTACCCAGTTTTTGTAAGCCTATGTAAATCCAAAATTCTCAGAGTTCTCATTCATTACTGTTAAAATGTTTGTGTATATGTGCATATATATATTTCATTTTGTTTTTTAAAAAAGTCTCCTGTATTTTCTGAGAAGGATTGGGGTAAGGAATATATGGAAGTTAAAAAAAATTAAAAGTTTTTTCAAACTGTGAAGGATTAAGAACTAAGCTCAAAGTGCATATTCTAAGGGCTTCAACTTCTTGGGTCTAGTTAAATAATTTTAAGGACATCTGCTCACACAGATGTCATTTGTGTGCCACTTTCAGCATCCAAGAATTAGTAGTTACCCTCTAAATAGTTAAAATAGATCTCATACTAGTTACCTATTCGTGTTTAACAAAATTTCCCCAAGACTTAGTTGCTAAGCAATGATAAGTTTCTCAGTTTCTGAGAAGGCCAGCAATTCAGAAGTGGCTTGCCCAAGTGATTCCTTCTGGCTCAGGCCTTTTATGAGGTTTCAGTTGAGAGATCAGCTGGCACTGCTGTCATCTGAAGGCTCAACTGTGGCTGGAACTCTATGCCGGAAATTTGGTACTGACATTGGCAAGAGAGCTCAGTTCCTGGCCACATGGACTTGGCAGAGCAGCTTGACTGTCTTCACCAGAGTGTATGACCCCCAAGTCCTTGGTGGAAACTGCAATGCCTTTTGTGACCTTGCCTTAGGAAACACCAACCATCATTTCTGGAGGTTAGTCCTGATTTAATAGTTTAATGCACAATAATGTGAATACTAGAAGGTGAGGATCATCTGCGGAGCAAGTCATTTTGGATGCTGGCTACCACAGATATTATTCCATCCCCATGTAAAATGTGATATTCACACACCTTAAGCAGCCATTTTCAGGCCTTCTTTTTCTTTATCATATAGATACAGGGCCTCACTAAGTTTCCCAGGCTGGTTTGGAACTCTTATCCTCCTCCCTCAGCCTCCCAAAGTGCTGGGATTGCAGGCATAAGCTGCTGTGCTGTCTCAGCCCCTCTTTTTGAGGATAGTGATTTTTCTGTGTGCCCTGGGCCTATACATATTGCAGCCACCTGGCTCAGCTCCACCTCTTCACTAATACCAAAGGAAGTTTATGGACTCAAGAGTTTATAATAACTACAGAAAGATTATTTGAGAACCAAATCCAGATAGACATCCACAAGAATATGTGTACATCTAATTAGTAATAATGCACAAGAGTACACACATGTCCTGCTGATGTTAGTTACTGACACATCCTTACTGGAGAGGTGGGGACTTTGCTACTCTGGGAAGCCATGGTAGGTGTCTGCCTGACCTGTGGCATTTTCCTTTGTTTAACCTTTGTGGGGCTCCTGCATCCCACATGTCTCATTAAATTTCATACTTTTAGTTCAACTGACATTGTTGTTAAAAATGTTAACCTGTTAAAAATGTTAAGTCTTTCCCTGCTTAAAGATACTCTTTAAAAGACTGAGTCTTATCTGCTGAGTCCTATGAGCTCCATTCATTGTTGTTCAAGGGCTGTAGATACTTGTGTTCTTGTTCATTCATTCATCCACTCACTCCTTACGCCCTCTTGCCTGCATTCAACTGTGACTGCCTGCATGATACCTTGCTGGGGGCTAAGGGTTGAGCACTTTGCTGTTCTGTTGGCCATGCATGATGTTCAAATACTCCAGGTCTTGAGCTGGGTCCTCCTCCATTAGAATAGCATCCTCTGATGCCTTCTGCAAAATGTCCTTCTACAAAGTGCCAGAAAAAGCTGCTTCTAGCTCTAGGGGACAAAGTTGGGGAGGCAGCTCACATTGTAGGCAGAGAATAGGCTTTCCAGGCTGAACATACTAAAAGGTTTCTGGAAACGATCTTTATTTCTTTTTTTTTTGTATGGTAAGGATATTTATTATAGCATTGTCATATCAGAAAGTTGGATATAGTCTAAATGTCCATCAGTAAGGGCAGAGTTAAATCATCATACTCATAGAATAATATAGAATGCAATAATTTAAAAAATGAGGTTCAATCCACTATAGTGTACTGATCATTTTACAGTTCAAGTGTATTTATTTATTTATTTTTATTTCAGAATATTACAGGCTTTGGTTACATGAATTGCATTTGTACAGTTTGAGTCAAAGTTATAAGTATGCCCCTCCCCCAGATAGTGTGGATTGTACTTGTTAGGTGAGAATTTACTCCTCTTCTCCTGCCCCTCATACCTGCTTGCTTTACTACCAGATGTGCTCATGGGTGTTGATCAATTAATGGCAATTAAATAGTGAGTACATCTGGTGTTTGTTTTTCCATTTTTGTGAAACTTCACTTAGAAGAATAGTCTTCAGTCCCATCCAGGTTGTTACAAAAAGCATCAGTTCACCATTTTTTTATGGATGAATAGTACTCCATAGTGTACATATACCACATGTATATGTGTTTTATTAACCCACTCATGTCCTGATGGGAACTTGGGTTGTTTCTACATCTTTGGGATTGTAAATTGTTTTTTTTTTGGATTTTAAATTGTGCTGCAATAAATATTCGATTACCTGTGTCTTTTTGTTAAAATGACCTTTCTTCCTTTGGGTGAATAGTGGGATGCTAGATTCAATCGTGGGTCTACTTTTAGTTCTTCGAGGCATTTCCATACAATGACTTTCCACAGAGGCTGTACTAGTTTGCTCTTATTGTTGTTTAATTCTCTTTTCTGTCATTTGCTGTGTTGCAGATCCCTCAGTTGCAGATGCTCAAAAGACTTGTGGTTGTTGGCGGGACTTCACACCTTTCCTGAACTTTTGGTCTCTTCCACAAAGGAGAGCCCTTTAGTTCTCTACCAGGAACATGTTTGTCTTCTAACATTTGTATATCATCTTCCGAGCAGGGAGGATTAAAATCAGGTCTTTTGAAAGGAGGAGTGGCTGCTAGAAGCAGGTAGAGAGTCAGGAACATGAAGAGTCCATTGAAGAGATTGAGGAAGCAGCAAAACTACACAAAGCAGAAGTAAATACTCAGAAAGGGCATTCACCTGGGTACATTCAGGGGGAGGGAAGGCTGCCCACATGGGAGAGAGAGGCACTAGAGCCCACATTGTCCCTGGAACATTCATCGCCCTGCATTTGAGGCTGGCACAGCGTATCTGTATGCGTCACAGCCCATGGTCCACTAGACAGGGTCCTGTGCTTGTAAAAACTGTGCACAGAGTGTGAAGATGGGGACTGTGTGACTATGTGAAGGTGGGTGCTCTTGGGTTGAAAGGTGGAGAGGAGAGGCCTCTAGAGTTCAGGGGTGATGGTGGCTCATTGTTTAAATCAACTCCAAGTTAGAGTTCTCCCCCTGCAAAACTACCAAACAGAGGAAGGAGGTGTGTTTCATCAGTGCCACCACAGCTTGGGTGGTTAGTAGTGGTTAGCGGTTTTTCCAATGGGTCTGCTTTCATGTAGGCTCTAGGAAGTAACCCTGAATCTATAGGTCAATTATGTATCTCTCAGCAGGAAGGGATGGTTTGGTGGGCGTGTGGGTGTGAGTGAGCAGACGCAGTGGTGACCTGCATGCCCAGGGCCCCTGACTTCCTCTCACTTTGAACCTGATGACGATGAAAGGGTCATCAACACCGAGTGGGTCTCCTGTTGCCCAGGGGGAAAGGGTTTTCTAGGCTTTCCTCACCCAGAACTGAGGCCACCTTTATGCCAAGTCCCAGGACAATCTTTTGTAAATGTCCCAATCACCTGAAAAGAGAGCTCTTTCATGGAGAAAGCAATGAATTATTGAAGTCACTCATTTAATTCTGTATTTGCAATAGGTGCATGGGGGACGGGGAATGATGAGCGTGAGTCACAGGTTTCAGTGTTAATTAGGGCTCCAGTGTGTGAGTCTTCGACAGCCACCCCCACACCTTCTCATGTCAGGCTTTCAGGTTTTCAAATCAGAGAACCTGGTGTGATCTTCAAAGGTTGTAGATTACACAACCACTCACATGCGCTTGATGATGGGGACAAGGAGGGCTGACACTTTTTGGTCACCTACGCTGACCCAGGCACCTATGCAAATGCTAGATCGCAACAGGGCCTCTGCTCTCCCCTCATGGTCAGTCTCAAGGCCTCCATTGTAACAGAGAAGCAGCCAACCTGGGGTAGGGCTTGCTGAGGGTCTTCTGACATACTTTGTGGCACTCAGCGAGGAAAGATTCCTGGATCCTGTGTGTGTGTTCTCACGCACAGCCCCAGACTCCAGGAATATTTGTCCTTTTATTCTACTTCCCCATAGTTGGAAGAAGTCAGCAGAACAAGTCCGCAGCAGGCCCTGGAGACTGACCATCCATCTGTTCTTTCTCCCGATGCTGGAGAAGGAACTGCACCTGGCACGACACTTTCCTTCTGTTCCTAATGGGGCTGAATTCCTGGCTGCCAGTTGGTTTCACCAATCTAAACCTCTCAATTTGTGCACCCAATGCCTTGATGTGATCCATGGCTTTTCCTTCTTATTCATCCCCTTAACTTAATACACATTTAAGTTTACAGTGATTTGAAAAGAGTGGCTAATAAGCAGAAAATCGGGCTAATAAGCAGAAATTCTACCAGTGTGGGTAGTTCACATTCAGCTGGGGCCACCTACTTCCCCAGATGCTTTTAGGAAGGCTGCATGAAGTAAGGGCTGCTGCATCTTAACTACGAGTCACAGAGAGGCGTGTGAGCAATGCTCACAGGGTCGGCCGGAGCTGGGGCCTGGGCAGGGAGTGGGGGTAAAGAGAGAGACAGGGTTTAATAATTGTCTTATGGGACATGACCTATTTTGTCATTTCCCTTCTTTTCTCCATGCTAGGGGGTACCAAAAACAATGTATACACATTTTAAGAGATCCTGTTGGGAGTAAAGGAGATCGATCATTCACAAAAGGTGTATGAGCTGCAGTTAAAATGGATGTGCGCAGTACGTCTAGTTACACTTGACCAGTCATGGGACCTTCAATGCAAGTTCAAAAAGTAATATGCAGGTAACATCTCTTAAAATGTGTGTATGTTTTTTTGCACCCTCTGTATATATTTATGTATATGTATATGAGGTCAGATAATTACATTCAAAAACTCCTCCTAGAAAAAATGCTATGTATCTCATTGCTGAATATCCCCATGGTCATCTTTGAGGTACTCCCCTTGGGATGCTGCTCAGTGATGCCAGTGCTTGGTTCTCCCTTCAAAGCAATTTTGGAACTCTTTTTCTGGAATGGCCATCAGAGCTGTTGTTATAAGCCATCTAACAATTCAGTTCACAAACTATTCCTAGAAAAAGTGCCACATCCCTCATTACTGATTATCATTATGGTCACCAGTTGGCCAAGGGGAGCACTTTGAAGGTGACCATAAAGATATTAAAAAATGAGGTGCATAGCACTTGTTCTAGGATGAGTTCTCAAACTTAATTGTCTAACTGTGTATAAAGGTATGAGTGTCTTCATATAAATATACACAGATATTTATACATACAAATAAATCCAACTTAATTCAAGCCCTGCTTTCAAAATGGTGTTACCAGGAGTTTTGATTAAAAATGTTAAAACAGGGTGGTGCCTGTGGCTCAAGGAGTAGGGTACTGGCCCCATGTACTGGAGGTGGCAGGTTCAAACTCGTCCCCGGCCAAAAACTGCAAAAAAAAAAAAAAGTTAAAACATGTGGTTTCAAACAAAAGGACAATGAAAAGAAAATGTTCCTATTTTACAAGTACAATGAATGTGCCCAAAGTTTTGGAGCGGGACTCCGGCAAGGCCCTGTCCTTTGACAGGGAGTCTGCTGTGGAGTCTGCAGACCTGGCACCTGCAGGATGGACCCTGTGCAGGTGACCGTGGCACAGTGGGGCCTCAGGCTGAAGGCAGGTGCTCGGGAAGATGGAACAACTCAGGAGGCCATGCGTCCCGGCAGAGGAGCAGGATCACTGTTGAGTCTGAGCTTTGTCACCAGGTAAAGTCCATGTGACTTCAGAAACATCATTTCCACTCTTTGGACCTCTATCTTCCCCTTCTGGAAAACAGAAGTATTCCTAAGGGACCACATGTTTCTTACAAAGTCAGTATTCCATGACTCCCAGTCACTGGGCAGTAGACTCTCAGTGGAGGATGCCCATGTGGCTCTGACAGTGCAGAGATGAGCGTGGTGACCATTCAGGGGCTGCATGGGTTTTTCCTCAATATTTCCAAATGGGACCCACAGTAAATTGGCCTGGGAACATGCCTCTTATAGCCCTAATTCCAGCTCCTTCACTGAGGAATTTATAATCTTGGGCACAGAACTACCCCCTAGACCTGCTTGGCGTTTCTCCACCCGAATATCTGCCTTTCAAGGGAGTAGTGAGGATGGTGCCTACAACAGCTTCTGACTCATAGTGTTTGATACCCAGTAGTCCATTGATTATGGTAAATTCCAACGTGCTTTGGGGTGGACTTAGGATGGCTTGAGTGTCTCGGCCCACCATGAACAGGAGGCTAGAACTAGGAGGCATAGTTTCTTTCTGGTAAAATACCTAGTGAGCGCAGAGCAGCAGTTAGGGTTTACAGGAAACATTTGACCTCAGTTTCTTGGAAGTGTTTTTATAGCTTTTCAATACCATAGCAATACCTATTTTTCTCTTCTTGAACTGAAGGGCTGAGTAGGTCCACGGAGCAGTCTTTCCTTTGAAGACCATTCAACACAGCAAAATCCTTTTATACAGCCCAATGTGGAAAGCTCTGGTTCTGACTGTATTTGACCAAAGATGACTTCAAATTTATGTCCACTGAGTAGGCAATTTCTTTCGATATATTGATAAATGTAAAATTTCAAGATTCCTAATTTATGTGGCTTTCATTTAGGACACTTTTGGTACACTTTTTTCCTTCTGAATCGTGGTCAAAATATACAGATGAATAAAAATGTAAAACTTTTTACACATAATCCCTCTCCTTATAACTTAGCACTTGTACATAGTACTGATCAGTAATTTTTTTATTTGCAAGTGACAACTCATTTTATAGTAGCACAAAAGAGATGAGAGAGAGAGAGAGAGAGAGGGAAGACATCTTTGGATCATGAAATAGTAAAGTTAACTAAGACCCAGCTACCATAGCTTCAGGAGTGGCTGGATCAAGGTGCCATCAGAATGTCTTATCTTAGTGTTTCTTGAACAGATTCTTTTCAAGTGATGGGTGTATTAGGCATTGGTAGCTCAAGATGTTTCTTGTATTTGCTCAGCAACCTACATGATAAGAGATCATCTTCCTTGATATTTCTGGCCCAGGGAAGAGTCTGACTTGTTTAGCCTGTGTTCTGTGCTCCTCTCTGGATAGTTACTGTGGCCACAAGGATGATGTATTCTAATTGATGGGGCCTGAGTGATGTGTCTTCATCCATTCTACAGCTCAAACAGCACTGGTCTGTTTCCCTCACTGTTCTCTCATTTCCCTAAGCAAGAATATTCTTCTGGTTTATTTCTTGAGACTGTCATACAGGTCAATGGTTTGGTGTTTGCTTCCCATCCTGTGCTTAATTTCCTTCCAGTGCCCTATTGTCCCCCAACAGATGGCTAGAGACACATGCTATGTGAGATGCCAGCAGGCCATAAGCAATAGGCAGGCTACTCTTCATGGGATTTCTCCTTTGGAGATAGATGGAGGGCTCTGTCCTTTCATGGGTTTTAAAGTCCCTACTATTACTCCAACAGCCAAAACCAGAAAACTAGATTGACATGAAAAGCTTCAAATTTATTCTTGAAAAAACGCCAAGGCCTTTGCAGTATGTCTCCTGCTGGCAGAAACCAAGGACCATCACATCCAGATGCAGCGTGGCCATCACGGGCAGCGCTGACGTTTGCTTGACATTGTGGTATTTCTGACGGTCTGATGAGTGGTTTTTCCAGCACAGAGGCTGCAGTGGTCAGTGCTTCTTTCTCCTTTTCAGAAGTGAGGGGGTGAATCACCAGGGACACCTCCCTTGTTAGGAAAACACCTTGAGAACTGAAACGAGTCATCTCTTTCTCGGGACTGTGCTGACGGAGAGGTCCACCGCTCAGTGCTCATTGAAACTCCCCTCCCTTTTTAAGAGATTTTCCTTAATGATAAAGGGGGTAAATGTGATTGTGAGAAAATGAATAATATGACACTTAAATTACTGACAGGCTTGCCAGGATTGTGCATGTGTCATCTCACTCTGAGAGGTAGGTTTGCAGGCTATGGGTGACCTCAATCACTTTACCCAAGTCATGTGCTGGTTGGGGCCCACCTAGAAAGCCAACTACTCAGATTGTCACAACCTCAGACACTTTGCACACAGCTTTAGTTTCAAATTTATTTTCACATCCTCCTTAGGACACCAGGCCCTCTGTAATCAACAGAACTCCATGTCACACATGTCCCAGAATTTATTTTTTTATTTTTTTGAGGCAGAGTCTGACTTTGTAACCCTTGGTTGAGTGCCATGGTGTCACAGCTCACAGCAACCTCAAACTCTTAGGCTCAAGCGATCCTCTTGCTTCAGGCTCCTGAGAAGCTGGGACTACAGGAGCCCACCACAAGTCCCAGCTTTTTGTTTGCAGCAGGCTGGGGCTGGGTTCCAACCCACCCGCCCTGGTGCATGTGGCAGGGTGCCCTATCGACTGAGCTACAGGCGCCACTCGTGTCTCAGCTGATGACAACAGCTTTACTGATCCCTTTCCAGATCTTCCAGGTCACACTCCCCTGTATACTGTTAGGATAAATAGTCCCTCCCTGTGTTTTCAAATGTCCTTTGACCCCCTTTTCAAATCAACACTGACCTCTTTTCAAATGTACACTATCAGTTTTTCCCTTCAAAGAGCCTTTTGAAGTTTGTTTCCTGGCTAGGTTAAGACCTCCCTCCCTGTGGGTCACAGAGCCATCTCCAGGAAGCTGCTGAGAGGCGGTGCTGAGCTCTGTGTATAAGTAAACACCTACCTGGAGGTGTAGTGGGAGGTAGCTTCCCAGCTTCTTCCTGAATGAGGATCCCTGCAAAACAACCAAAGCTGTATTTCAGTATTCTGAGTCTGTGGTATCTTGGCCCCTTTCCTCTGTTCTTTTCCCTCTCTTTGAAGTTCAAGACTGAGTGTTGGGCCAAGGACTGTTGGTGCAGTGTGCTAGCCTGACTGGGACACCAGGAGCCCTTTCTGGGTCTGCAGAGGTGACAGAGTATGCACCCCTTACTCCCAGGGCTCTTCGAACTGTCATTTTAAGACTTGGAACTCTTGCCAACTCTTGCCAACTCTTGTCCCACATTTAATTGACTTCACACAACTGTCTGTGCCTTGTGTGTAAATGGCAACAGCATCTTATCTTCAACCCTGGAGCTGCTAAGGACTAAATGAGAGACTGTCCACAGCTATATCATGTGAGACTGGAGCACTGGCGTTGCCTGCAGGCATCAAACCAAGCAGTGTCTGCACAGGGACCTATGGGACCAGGACACATCCCTTCATTGGCTCCCACACCCAACTTGCATGCAAGTTAGAGTTGTTACCCCATTTGACAACAAGGAATCGAAGGTCAAGAAATAAGGGGACTTCTTGGTCCTAAGCTTGTCTTTTGCCCAGTGTGATGAAACCACTTATAAATAACCTCATTCATAAAATATTATAGTTCCACTTATACATTGTTGGTGGAATTGCAAACTAAGATAGCCTTTTGGAAAGAAGTATGGAGAATCCTCAGAGAGCTAAAATTAGACATTCCATTTGATCTGGGTATCTACCCAGAAGAAAAAAAGTCATTTTATCACTGAGACCTTTGCACTAGAATGTATATAGCAGTGAAATTCATAATTGCAAAGATGTGGAAACAACCCAACTGCCCATCAATCCATGAATGGGTTAATAAACTGTCGTATATGTATACCATGGGATACAATTCAGCCATAAAAAAGATGGAGACTTTACATTTTTTGTATTAACCTGGATTGAGGTGGGAACACATTCTTCTTAGTAAAGTATTATAAAAACGGAGAAGCAAGAATCCAACATACTCAATTCTAATATGAAAATATGAAGGCAGTAGATGACCTAATACATGGTGTGGGGTAGGGGAATGAGGGAGTGGGGAAAGGGAAGAAGGGAGAGGGTTGAGGGGTCAAGGTGTATAGCACACTTCTTGGGGGGTGGAACACAGTTATAATAGAGAATTTACCTAACAAATGTGATCAGTGTAACCTAATTATTTGTACCCTTAATGAATTCCAAACAAACAAACAAAAAAAGATGGAGGAAAAGGAGACATGAGTGTTTTAGGGTAATTAGCCTAAGATTATATAGCTAATAAATGGTAGAGATGGGCTCTGAACCCTGGGAATGTGGTTGCCCTTTCTGAAGTGATCTCATTTTGAATGACCTTTTTATTCTGAAGATTCTGTGACTTTTTAGGTAGACTATTGTATAGATTGGAAGAAAGATCCTTGCCTACTTCATTTTTGGTTTAGCAATCTCAAAGAAGTATACGCGATAAAATAGATGGTCAGAGTTTGTGGAGAACTAGTGGAAGGTAGAGGACTGATGCAAACTCTGATCCTCTGTACATAACCTAAGGTTGGGAAGACAAACCTGCTTATGGCTGGCGGCCTAAGCTCAGATATTTTATTTTTTGAGAGAGTTTCACTTTGTCGCCCTCGGTAGAGGGCTGTGGTGTCATAGTTCACAGCAACCTTCAACTCTTTTGTTTTTGAGACAGTCTCATTATGTCTCCCTCAGAGTAATCTGGTGTCACAGCTCACAGCAACCTCAGACTTTTGGGCTTAAGCGATTCTCTCGCCTCAGTCTCCCACGTAGCTGGGACTACAGGCGCCCGCCACAACGCCGGGCTATATTTTAGAGACCGGGTCTTGCTCTGGCTCAGTCTAGTCTGGAACCTGTGAGCTCAGGAAATCCACCCGCCTCAGCCTCCCAAGTGCTGGGATTACGGGTGTGAGCCACCACGCCTGGCGCTGAGCTCAGATATTTTAAACTGGGCAGAGTCTCTTTACCATTCTCCCTAGAGAAAGGGGAACTGAAGCTATGGAAAGGGAGAATGGGCGTTGGCGCAAATCAGTACTTGATGCCAGTTATTTTGGCTAATGTTTTGTATTTCCTACAAACCTTTTCTGAAAATGCATCCAGAAAAATAGACATTTTACAATGAGACTCTCGCTAAGCACTGCGAGGCACTTTTCATACATTAAAAGTGCTTTATATACATTAACTCATTTAATACAGCAATGCTAGGAAATAGACACAATTATTTCTTTACTTTGCGAATGGGGGCACTGAAGCACAAACTCTCCCGCACTTGTACAACAAACTAGTGGGAAAATTAAGTACAGCTGGAAAGAACTACAATAAAATTATAAACAAGTACAAAACAATTGGCTATAATCTGTCCTCCTGAGATACTGTTCAGAAAGAACTGTCTTAGATCAGGACTTGAATTCGGGATCCCACACTTACATCTGTGTAAACATTTGCAACTGGTCACTCTGAACCTCAATTTCTTCGCCTATAAGACCGATCTTATAACACCTTACAGGGGTTTTGTAAGGATCTAGTGAAGTGCTGGTAGTAAAAGCGCCCTGTTACTCTCTAAAAATAACACAAATGTCAGAAACACCCCAAGCGACTCACAGGGGAACTTGGGACCCGGAAGCTGGCGCAGGGCCCTCTGGGACTCGTAGTCCGGTACTGCCGCCCGACCGCCTTGCTCCGCTGGGGTGAGCCCCGGAAGTACTCGTCACGCGAGAGGCGCGCTGGTTAGGAAGGGAGGGTCAGAGGTCGTAGGGGCAGAAGGCGTTCCTGCTCCTGGCCCAGTAGCTATGTAGTAAAGGGGCCGACGTTCCCCCACAAGTTCTGGAAGGCTCGTAGGCTCGAGTAGGGCAGTAACCTCGCGACTCATTGTCGCAGGCTTCGGGTCCCTGCCGGCTGGACGGAGCCGCCACCGCCGCCGCCATGTTTGGCTGTTTGGTGGCGGGGAGGCTGGTGAGCGTGGGCTGGGTGGTGTCAGGAAGGGGTCAGGTTACTGGGGACAAAAACCCTGGGGAAGGGAGGGTGTGCCGGTGCTAGGAGCGCGGGAAACCCTCTCAGTGTCTGCTTTTTGGTTGGAGGTGTGAGGATTGAGCGTGGGACGCTGGGGTGCTTTCATTTGTCTAACTGTTCAAATTCATTTGACTAGAAATCACGGTAAAAGAGGCCCTTGTGCTGTGCATTTGTACTGGGCTGAGTGCTATGCAAGCGTTTTGTCACTTGCTATTTCAGCCTTTGTGTAGTGCTTATTTAACACCTCAAACAGTTCCCATAACTCGTGAGATGGTCATTTTAATTTTTAAGTTCAATCGGCAGCATAGATACTCGCCTAACCTCATAACATGAATTAGAAGTAAACTTGGGACGTGAATCTAGTCTAGGCAAACTATTTGTCAGAGATTAAGGTGCGCAGACAATACATATCTGCTCAGTCTCTTTTATGCTCAGTAAAAATATGCATAACATAGCTGAAAGTTGGCTGACAGAAACGCCTGAAACTTATTTGTGGACCTAATCTGTGGCGCGAGCAATGTCTTTCCTTATTGGTCGAAGGAGATAATCTGCCTTAGCAAGTTATTAGAATTAAATGAGGTCTGCGCCTGGATTGTTGAAGAATAATGTACAGGGCGAAACTTGTTTGCTTCCTTAGTAACCATTCACACATCTACTTTCAGACCTGATTGTTTTCACCTGGCGTTCTTTTTCTTTCCGCTTTGTTAAAAGGTGCTGCCCCCTTGTTGATTTTTTTTTTTTATTGCCTATCAACTTTTGATAATGTGTTCTGTTCTGACCCAGTTCTAAGAAACCAGAAGGATAAATTGCAAACGACTAGCCTCGAAGTTTATTGTCTGTCTCTTGAATGACTGGGAAGTGATAGTGGTAGTTAGTAATCCTAGAGAAATAATTTTGGGTTGCCTCTGCTCTTGACAAAGTGAAAATATGAGTGTGGGACTCAGATGAGTGACTTATTAATGAGTGACATTAAAAGGGTATGTGTTTTGTTAAGAATAAAAATCCATTCTCCTGTTGTCTGCTAATTCGGAAGGAAATTTAGTTGTAATAATACCTGTGTCTGTTTACCGAACTCCTGACTTCTGTAATAGATATCCAATAAAGGTTTTTTCCAGACGAGATTTATTGGGGGTGTTTGGCTTTTTAATTCTGGAGTGTTGGAACATACTAATCAAAACGAAGGCCAGATAGACCTAGCAACATTTCAAAATTTAACTACATTCTGTTAACGGTAAAATCCATTTATCGTTAAGAACCCTGTTTCCATTCCTTGAAATTTTTTCTTAAAGAGGTACCATTTTTGTTAAAAGCCAAGGATTAGGGTGTCAAAGTACAAATTTCAGGAATGGTGCCTGTTTAGGGTTAACACTTAAATATTTATTTTGACTGATAGTTATTTCAAGACTCAGGACTACCATAGTTTTCCATGATTTTAAGGTTACATTCATGCCAAAGCCTGATGGAATTGAATTTAATACTAATGCAGACCATTTGGTTTATGTTTATGTACTTCTTTTTGTTTTGTTCTTTGTACTTAAACAGGGGTGGGAAGGTGGGGTATTAAATTGGGTCAGAAAACTTTTAAAGAGGGAATCAGAACTTTAAAAACACTCATCTTTTGTATTTCAGGATTTAAATTTGAGTAGCTGATATTATTTATAACTAATACATAGAATAAATTATATAGCAGTATATTTTTCTTAAGATTCTTTGTACTAATAGGATATTATAAGAGGGGAAAGTAAGCATTTTAGTAACAATTAAAAAAAATAAGAAACAGGAAATAATTTGCATTCTAGCCAGTAAGAATTCACTATTTAGTCTTCAACAGTAGTAGTAGTAACTTAGATTTGGTGTTTGCAGAGGAAAGTGGCAATAGCAATTAATAAACAAAACCCAAAATCCTTATGTATGAGAAATTTTTGACAGCCTATCTAACTGAGTGCCCTCAGAATTAATATTTTTTTTTCTTTTCTTTTTAGATATAGAGATATAGAGTCTCACTTTGTCACCCTCAGTAGAGTACGGTAGGCATCACAGCTCACAGCAACCTCCATCTCTTGGACTTAGGCAATTCTCTTGCCTTAGCCTCCAGAGTGGCTGGGACTACAGGTGCCCACCACAACGCTCAGCTATTTTTGTTGCAGTTTGGCCAGGGCTGGATTTGAACCTGCCACCCTCGGTATATGGGGCCAGCGCCCTACTCACTGAGCCACAGGCGCTGTCCAGAATTAATATTTCTTTTTGCTAATGGAAATGAAATGGCAATTATCAGTTTTCTAACTGTGAAAGAATTTTCTCTGTGGAAGTAGACTTCTCAAACTTCAAACTTAAGATCTCATGTTATAAATTGATGTTTAATTCTAGCACAGAAAATTATACTATGAAATGAATCAAGAGGAAACTTTTACAAATTCTCACAAAATGTAAGGTAGATTTTTTTTTTTTTGAGACAGTCTTAGGCTGTCGCCCTGGGTAGAGTGCCATGGTGTCACAGCTCACAGCGTCCTCAAACTCTTGGATTTAATCGATTCTCTTGCCTCAGCATCCCAAGTTGCTGGGGCTACAGGTGCTTGCCACAATGACTGGCTATTTTTTTCTTGGCAGGCCTGAGCTAGATTCCAGCTCCCCAGCTCCGGTGTAAGTGGCTGGCACCCTAGCTGCTGAGCTACAGGCGCCAAGCCTGTAAGGTAGAATTTTTTACATTTTTATGTACCATTGATCCTTATTCTTTCCAGTAGTTATGTTCCATAAAATTTCTGCACATTGAAGTGGTGGATATTGAATAATTGCCCCTAATGGGACTTCAGGGTTAGGTTCCTGTGACCCTCTAGTTAATAGTATCAACTTATTACAAGCTTGTTTTATGTATTTCTGTTTAAAGATAATTCAACATGTGTTGATTCATTAACATTCAGATCATGGCCATCAGCACTATAACTCATGCCTGAACAAAACTTAATCTACCACATGTATTTTCTTTGTAAGACGTATTCTTCTTGCATTTAGGAACACTAGCCAGCACTTGAGCTTGGTGACTTTAAACAGCAAAGTCATCAACAAAAAGCACAACAATGCAAATAAACGTGGTATTGAATAGACTGAAAAGGATACTTGTTCCCAGTATGAGGGCTGAAGCACGAGGGCCCAGAACAGCCTTGTCTCACCTCAGTCACTTCCAGTTTTTGCTCCTTTGCCCCCGAGCAGCATGTTTATGAATGACTGCAAGTGCAGCAAGCATTGATTTGGGGTTACAAATAAGTTTTAGTGAGGTGATTTAAAAAATATGAAATTTGCAAGTAAGGAAGATTGCTTACCCATTTTAATAATGTGGTTCCTTACCATAAACTGGAGTGTAAGAGCTTGGTGGTGGTGGTGAACAAGTTTTCATTTTTACAGCATTCCGAAACTGTCTTTACCCTTCCTGGAGGGCACCTCTGAAATGATTTAGTTATATTTTTACAAGATTGCATTCATAGATTCTTTATTACAGTTAACACTTTTTGGTATATTTGATAGTTTCATAATTAGAGTTTCTAGTTCATTCATACCAAGTATAATGACTATAATGGACTATGCTAGTAACATAGCTTATAGCAATACTGTAAGAGTTATAGAAACTCATCAAACTATCGAACTAAGACGAGTTTCTTATTTTCTAGGTGCAAACAGCTGCACAGCAAGTGGCAGAGGATAAATTTGTTTTTGACTTGCCTGATTATGAAAATATCAACCATGTTGTGGTTTTTATGCTGGGAACAATCCCATTTCCTGAGGGAATGGGAGGATCTGTCTACTTTTCCTATCCTGATTCAAATGGAATGCCAGTATGGCAACTCCTAGGATTTGTCACCAATGGGAAACCAAGTGCCATCTTCAAAATTTCAGGTCTTAAATCTGGTAAGAATAATATATTAAAATAGTTTCATAATTAATCAGACTTTTTTCTTTAATAGCATTCATGGAATATGGCTTTTTTGACTCTTATTTTTCTAGTTGCTAAAGTAATAACATTATTTTAAAAGGAGAAGATATAGGGACATTTGAAAAAGAGTAAGCAAAAAACTTGACTGGCTCTTCCCTCCCACCCATTGGCCCTTGGGAGAACTACTTACTGTTCTCTATACCTTAGTAGAGGGATTTTTTTCTGAATTAGTGGATGTTTTAGTAAATAATAAAAGGAATCTTCTCATTTTTAATTTGCACATCTGTGTTCTAAATGAGAAGGTAACTGAGGTAGGTTTGTGTAGGAAATGAGAGTGCTTCTTTTATTAAGATTGTTGAACTCAGTTGCGTCTCATGGTTGCAATCCCAACTACTTGGGAGGCTGAGGCAGAAAGATTGCTTAAGCCAGGAGTTTGAGGCTGCAGTGAGCAATGATTATGTCACTGTACTCTAACCTGGGCTACAAAGCTAGATACTGTTGCATTAAAAAAAAAAAAAAAAGACTTTTGAACTCTTAGATTTCATTACTCTTCTAGTGTTCTTTTAATTCTATTGACCTTGTTGGGACATTGCTTTGATACTTTAAAGTATTTTGCGAAGAAATGTGACAGTGAAACTGGATTAAGTGCCTTTACCTGCATTGAAACGCTGATTCTTTTGAAAATCTATAAAAGACAGACTTGAAAATTCTTTTTTTTAGAGACAATGTTTCTCTTTGACACCCTCCGTAGAGTACTATGGCATCACAGCTCACAGCAACCTCCAGCTCTTGGACTTAGGCGATTCTCTTGCCTCGGCCTCCTAAGTAGCTGGGACTACAGGCACCTGCCACAATGCCTGGCTTTATTTTTTGTTGCAGTTTGGCTGGGGCTGGGTTCAAACCCACCACCCTTGGTATATGGGGCTGGCACCCTACTCACTGAGCCACAAGCGCCGCCCAACTTGAAAATTCTTTATACCTTCTAGAAACTGTCTATGGCATCCATGGAAAAGTTATATTTAGGTAACACGTAGATAACATTTATATAGTTAACAAATATTTGGGTCTCTATTATAGGATCTAAAGATAGTGATTAAGGCTTGGCACCTGTAGCACAGTGGTTATGGTGCTGGCCACATACACCGAGGCTGGCGGGTTTGAACCAGCCCAGGCCACTAAGCAACAATGACAACCCCAACCAAAAAATAGCTGGGCACTATGGTGGGTGCCTATAGTCCCAGCTACTTGAGAGACTGAGGCAAGAGAATCGCTGAAGCCTGCACTCTACTGACATAGTGAGATTCTGTCTCAAAAAAAAAATAAAATTAGTGATTAAGTTCTTGCCTCAAATTACTCATATTCTTACAGAGAAAGCTCTAGAACAGTAATCAGGGGTGAATAGTAGTAGTGGATGTTTATACAAAGTGCTGAGGGAGAAAAGGTAGCAATTAACTCTTTAGGAGTTGGTTGGAGAAGGTTTCCTGCAGGAGGTGATTTTGAAGCCCTTGAGAAGACAAGGAGTTTGTCACGGTTGTGAGATCTGTACTTGGCATTCTTTTCTAGGTGGGGATAATATGGGTATGAGGTGAAAGTTTGAAAGCATGGCAGGTTCAGACCGGTACAAGGCAGGATATGTGTGGGAAGGATAGCCATGGATCACAAAAAGCTGATATATCACTGAATCATTTGGAATTTAATAGGTCAGCAGTTTTAATATGCTGAAGGCACAGATCTGTGTCATAGTATAATAAAATATGTGTAACATAGTATAAATACTCAAATATTTTGCATCTACTCCAAAGCTGTTTATGTACCATTCCCCCCAAAAAACTGCTCTTAAAGGTGTACAGAAGCCAGTAAACAGTTTTGGGTAAAGGAATGGTATTTTTATTGAAATATTATTTCAAGGCTGAGCACTGTGTCTCATGCTTATAATCCTGGCACTGTGTGAGGCTGACGCAGGTGGATTGCTTGAGCTGAGGAGTTTGAGACCAGCCTGAGCAAGGACCCCTCTCTACTAAAAATAGAAAAACTAGCTGGATGTTATGGTGGATGTCTATAGCTCCAGTTGCTTGGGAGGCTGAGGCAAGAGGATCGCTTGAGTCCATTGAGGTTGCACTCTACCCAGGATGACACAGTGAGACTGTCTCAAAAAGAAAGAAAAAAGGGCTGGGCGTGGTGGCTCACGCTTATAATCCTAGCACTCTGGGAGGCCAAGGTAGGTGGATTACCTGAGCTCACAGGTTCAGGACCAGTGTGAGCCAGAGCAAAGACTTCATCTCTAAAAATAGCCAGGTGTTGTGGTGGGCACCTGTGGTCCCAGTTACTTGGGAGGCTGAGGCAAGAGAATTGCTTGAACCCAAGAGTTGGAGGTTGCTGTGAGCTAGGGTGCTACAGCACTCTCCCAACAGCGACAAAATAAGACTCTGTCTCAAAAAAAAAAAAAAAAAGAAATATTATTTCAAGATTAAAGAAATTTCTTTTAGCTTGAGGAGTATGTTAAGAAGGCTCTAGAACAGTTTTGGCTAGTTGGTGGTCTGTTAACTGCTTTTTTTTTTTTTTTTTCTGAGACAGAATCTCGCTTTGTCACACTTGGTAGAGTGCTGTGGCATCATAGCTCATAGCAACCTCAAACTCCTAGGCTTAAGCGATTCTTTTGCCTCAGCCTCCCAAGTAGCGGGGACTACATGCACCTGCCACAATGCCTGGCTATTTTTGGAGATGGGGGTCTCACTGTTGCTCAGGCTGGTCTGGAACCTGTGAGCTCAGGCAGTCCACCCGCTTCAGCCTCCCAAGTGTTAGGATTACAGATGTGCGCCTTCGTGCCGGCTAACTGCTCTTTTTTTATATAGTTGGAATTCTGCAAGAAGAAACGGGAGAGAGCAATAGTTAAAGCTAAAAATTGTTTATAATTAATGATAAATACCAATCTCTAGCTCTAAGAAGCAGGATAAGTTCCTATAGTCCTTCTAAATGGGGTTTCATGAGATAATTACCCCAATTTCTAAGGCAATAAGTTCTTAAAGTATGGTATCCTGATCTGTAGCTTATTAGAACTGCACATTTCTGAGTGGCTCCTGTGGCTCAGTGAGTAGGTCACCGGCCCCATAAACTGAGGGTGATGGGTTTGAACCCGACCCCAGCCAAACTGCAACAAAGAATAGCTGGGTGTCGTGGTGTGCACCTGTAGTCCCAGCTACCTGGGGGGCTGAGGCAAGAGAATCACCTAAGCCCTGGAGCTGGAGGTTGCTGTGAGCTATGACTCTGTAGCACTCTACTGAGGGTGACAAAGTGAGACTCTTGTCTCAAAAAAAAGGAAAGAAATGCACATTCCTGGGAGGACTCCAGACTTGCTTATTTAGAAGCTGGATGTGAAGTCTAGCAGTCTGTATTTTAATAATATTCGTAGGTGTTGCATCCTGAAGTTTGAGAACCTCTGCGCTAGGGCATCCATGGTATATAATGAGTACTCCTTATACGTGTTTTTTCCTTCTCTTTGGCTATGCTGAAAAGTAGATAATCTGTAAGTAGAAAAATATAAATAGATAATTGGGTATATTCTAGTGAAATTACTGAACATTAAATATAAAGTAATAAAGCAACTAGAGAGAGAAAAGTCATTTATATTTAAGCAGCAGTTTAACAGACTTATTAAGAGCATTAATAGAGATCAAAAACCAATAGATTAGTAATTTTCAAAGTGCCAAGGAAAAATAACTTTCAAAACTGTCATTCTAAAGTGAAGAAGAAATAAGTATATTTTCAGATGGAGATGAAGAGTTTACTAATCACAGACTGTTGCTGAAAAAACTACTGGAGGTTGGCCAGGTGTTGATCCTAGCCTTTTGGGAGGATCACTTGAGGCCAGGAGTTTTAAGAGCACCTTGGTCAAGGTAGCAAGGTTCAGTCTCTACAAAAAAGTAAGAAATATTAGCGGGACATGGTGGTGTATGCCTGTAATCCCAGCTACTTGGGAGGCTGATACAGGCGTATCACTTGAGTCCAGAAGTTCTGATCTGTGAGCTGAACTGTGATCAAGCTGTGATCTGAGCTATGATTGAGCCACTGCACTTCAGCCTGAGTGACAAAGCAAGAACCTGTCTCAGAAAAGCCAAACAAAGTGGAACTACTGGAGGTAGTTGTACTTGGTAAGAGGACATTGAAGCTAGAGTGTAGAAAAGGATGCAAGATACAAAATTAGCAAAGAAATTGGTAAACATATAGACATATCTTTTGATTGTATAAAACAGTATAATAAATAAACATGAAAATTAAATACTGTTTGAGAAAATATGTAAGACAAACAGGATAATGACCTAAATTAAAGTTTTTGGAGGTCCTGTTCTTTAGAAGGGGATTGGCAATATTGATTCTGCTTTCAAGTAATCTTGTTAAAAATTTAAGGAAAATTAAAAAGAAATTATATCCTCCAAACCATTGGAATAGGTAAAGTAGTGGAGAAAATAGTAGTCCGTTAGAATGCAAAAAAGAGGAAAGAGAGACAAAAAGGGGGAAAGGCAAAAGAAAAAGTATAGTATATTAAAAACAAAATAAGATGGTGGAAATAATTTTGTCTTTATCAGTTATCAATATAAAATGTAAACAGGCTAACTTTTACCAGAGAAAACATGGGGATTTCAGGATGAGACTTTCTTAAAAAGGCAGCAAACAAAATAATGTTATCTTTGAGTAACAAGTCTGAAACATTCTGATACAAGGAAAGAAAAGCTGGCACAGGTTCGTTAATTTTAAGAAAAATTAGGCCAAAGCAAAAGCATATCAAGGGTAAAATTCATTCAACAGGAATGAGATAATTCACTAGGAATACTTCCGTATTTCTGGGAAAAACTAAGTGTCATCAATTTATGAGTATATATAACATACCTCCAAAATATATAAAGAAAAATATTGATGTTTATTGATTAATGGGTAGCCTTACAATTAACCCTTTGACTTCTGAGGGCTCAGAAAGGAAATGTGCCGACCGGTATCTTTCGTACCAAGGGACCATCTTGTCTGAATGCCTATAGGTTTTGTTTTAATATGAAGGTTAATATTTTAACATACCTCTAATTATATCAGAATGGCATTAGTATAGATGTGGGAGACTTGAGTAAAAGAGTTAACAAGTTTGAGCTCATGGACATTTATAAAACTCTGTAACTAATAATTAGATCATACATTTTTTAAGTACATAGGAAATTTATGAAATTTGACCACATACCAGGTCACGAAACAAGTTGCAACAAATGGCAGGTAATTGAATTGCAGTCTCCAATGTAATGTTACTACAGATCAAAAGATAAAACATTGTCATGTTTGGAAACTAAAAAATATTTTTCAGTAATTCATAGGTCAAAGAAGAAATGATTATGGAAATTAACCTTCTATAGAAATCAGAACAAAAAACATTACATATCAAACCTTTTTTTTTTTTGGTGAAATCATTATAGCCAATTGATTTTTTTTTTCTTTTATTGCTACATAGTGCTTTACATGTTTATTGGGTATATGTGAGGGTTTTACATGCGTAGAATGTGTAATGATCAAGTCAGGGTGTTTAGGGGATGCATCACCTTAGTATTTAATCATTTATTTGTGGTAACATTTCAAGGCCTCTCTTCTAGCTCCTTTGAAACAGACACTATATTCTTGCTAACTGTTTTTACCCTGGTCTGTTATTGAATATTAGAACTAACTTCTTCCAACAGTAAGTTTGTATTCACTCACCCAACCTCACTTTGTTTTTGCGCCCTTCCTGGATATCTATTGTTCTATTCTCTATCTCCATGTGATCCAGTTTTGACACTTTTTTTTTGAAGACAGAGTCTCACTTTGTCACCACCGGTGAAGTGCTGTGGCATTGTAGCTCATAGCAACCTCAGACTCTTGGGGTCCAGTGATTCTTTTGCCTCAGCCTCCCAAGTAGCTGGACCACAGGTGTTGGCCTCAATACCTGGCTATTTTTAGAGACAGGGTCTCACTGTAACTCAGGCTGGTCTGGAACTTGTGAGCTCAGGCGATCCACTTGCCTTGGCCTCCCAGAGTGCTGGGATTGCAGGCGTGAGACACTGAGCAAAACATATCTTATTTATTTATTTACTTGCTAGCTGTGAAGTAAATACTTTTATTCTTTCCATAGAATAGGTTTCCAAACGATCACAGTGTTAAGGTTAATAAGATGCTGGAGTAGCCAAAGATATTATAACAAAATCTCAGTGATATATCAAATGCAAATTTACTGAGATGTCAAGAGAATGTATTTATAGATATGTGGCTAACAATAAGACATTACAGTAACCAAGTCCATAAAACTAGAAAAAAAGCACTGTATAACAAAAGGCCTTCGATGAACTACTAAATGAGCATATACTATAGATAAACCAATTTTATATCTGAAGCAGTTTATAGCACCATCATGTTGGCAGGACTAGCAGAGGGATAGGGTCACTCAACCAAAGCATGTGAGGACAGGATGGGATCCCAGCCATCACCTGCTTCTTATTTTAAAAGATTTTTCTTTATAGAAAATTCAAGTATATACAGAGGTAGATCAAGTGGAATATTGAACTTCATTTTGCTCATCACCCAGCTTCAAAAATGACTGACTCTTGGATGTTATTTTATTTAGATTCCCATTCACTTCTCTTCATATTATTTGAAAGTGGATTCCAGAATCATAACATGTAGTGATCAATTATATGAATGATTAATATATATGTAAATATACTAATATGTGTCCTTAAAAGATGAAGTCCTGCTGGGCATGGTAGCATGTGTCTGTAGTCCTAGGAGGCGGAGGCAAGAGGATTGCTTGAGGCCAGAAGTTCAAGGTGTAGTGTGCTATAATTGTGCCTATGAATAGCTACTGCACTCTAGTCTGCAACATTGTGAGACTCTATCTTTTTTGGGGGGAAGGGAGAGTTTCACTATGGTCCAGGCTAGAGTGCCATGGCATCAGCTTAGCTCATAGCACCCTCAAACTCCAGAGTTCAGTCTTGTTTCATTCAGCCTCCCAAGTAGCTAGGACTATAGGTGCCTGCCACAAAAGCCAGCTATTGTTTATTTTTAGTAGAGATGAGGACTTGCTCTTGCTGGTCTGAAATTCCTGAGCTGGAGGGATCCTCCTGCCTTGGCCTCCCAGAGTGCTAGAATTATAGACATGAGAACCTGGCCCACATTCTTATCTCTTAAAAAAATGAGAGAGAGAAAAGCAAACCCTAAAACAAAACACACAAGAAGAAAGTCATTAAAAAATACACACACACACATATACACATGCACACCCAGGGTGTCCATAAAGTTTGAGCTGTGTGTATAACTAATACTGTTGTCACACCTAAACACAGTAATTATTTAATATCTAACTGAATATCTGTGATCAGTGTTCAGGCTCAAAAGTTTTATCTTTATAAAGTTTTTTAGTACTTTTGGCTGAGGTCCTTTAAGGGCTGTTTGTTGGGCGAATCTCTCAAATATCTTATAAAATTCAAAGATTGAATGTGTTCTATTTCCAAGAAAGTCATTGAGTTTAGTTTTAATCAGATTTTGAGTTTATTTAGATTTTTTGGCAGGATTACAGGTGTGCATTATAGGTTGATGGTGTGTTCTTCCATCAGGAAACCCATAATCTGATTCTTTTGTGAAATTACGAATCATTAATTCAGTAGGGGGTCAAAATGATGATATTCTAAATTTGTCATTTCCTTTATCATCTGTATAGAGAAACTTGCATATCTACCACTTCGTTGGACAGGGTTGGAGTCATTATAGGAAAGGCAGGACAAATGCTTGATTCTTTTTGCTGTACTTACGGATAATCAAAAATAAGTTAATTACCTAGCATCCTTCAAAGGTAATTAATAATTTAAAAAAAATGAAACTGTGGGTATATATGTGTGTATGCATAGATATATTTGATTTGTAGCTGATGTATTTTATCCAGTGATATAGCATCAGAATCCACTGGAGGACCCAGTTTTAATTTTTCAATTCCTTTTTTAAGCAGATACAATAGTTCATAGCTCTATCTTTTCTTTCTTTTCTTTTTTCTTTTCTTTCTTTTTTTTTTTTTTTTTGAGCCAGAGTCTCAAGCTGTTGCCCTGGGTAGAGTGCCAGGGTAGTTTTTGATTTTACATTTATGTTTGTGTTCAGTTTGAATTAAATTTTTTATTAATGGAAGGTATCTGTTGAAATTCTGATTTTTCTTGGCAAGTAGATATTCATTGGTTCCAGTACCATTTCTTGAAAAGACAAATTTATAATCACATTTGTCTATATCCATCATCAAGGATGTTCACTTGATATTCACTTGGGAGTTCTCAGCTGCTTTCTTTTTAAGTAAAATATGTGCATATGTGAATATTTATGCATTGATTTTAAAAGGAAAGAAATGGAAATAGATACTTTAGCAGTTTTTTAATAATAAAACATTAGTTGGAAACACGATGGAGAGATTAGATGGATACTGGTAAATATTTATAATAGCAATATAAGAAAAGAAGCAAGTAATTTGGGGGAAGGGAGAGATGATGTTATTCGTATGGATTTAAGAAGTTTGTGGGACATGTTAAGTCCCTTAAATATAAAGTCGTTCAAGTATAGCAGTTGGTAGTAGCCAGTTGGTAAGGTGTTTTATGCAGTTGGAAAATGTAGAATTTAGTAGGCTTACTTTGTATCCAGAGTATATTGCATTTGAGGTGAATACTAGAATATTGGTCACCATCCAGCAGACAGGGAGAGATTAGATGTTTTTGAAAACATACCAATGAAATTGTCAGCTTAATTGTCCTCACCTTACCCTCATTTCACCACAGCTTTGCTAACATTTTGAGTTTGGAATGGGTCTTAACATTGCTTTTTCCTTTATAATCAACACTATATTCCCTGTAGGAGATGCTTTGGGAAGAATGAAATGTACTTTCTCCTGTTCTTGCATTTCTTTTGGCTGTCTTCTCTTTTCTCTTGTCACATGTAAGAGTTTGGAGGGGCCATAATGTTGCCATAAAGGTCTCACGGTAAAGCGATGTCGCGAAGAATAAGCACGCTTATTGAAATTGTGTTTTAAATAAAGGTGACCATCTGCTCACTCAGGCAAAATGGTGAGCTTTCTTTATTCGCTGTTGGTTTATATAGGCAATCTTGTGCATGTGCACTATACAGTGATGACCTCATAAATACTCATTACAATCCCTCTGCACAGGCGCATTGGACATCAGTGACTTCATTAATCCATTTAAGCATCTTATGACCACCCGCCCTGTAAGTAGCTCCTCCCTGTTAATCTGATAATCCACTCAACATACACCTTTAAGCATAATCCTTTCAATATAACCCAGTTTAACATAACTTAATGAAGAACATGTCAGTTATTACTTTCTTTGTTCTTATCTGATGAAGCCTGAGGCAATGGGGGAAAGATCCGATTTGAATGTCTGTTCTACTAACCATGCCATTTGGAGGCAGTTTCTTCGAATCTTTAAGCAAAGCATAGAGAAACTTCTTGGGCATACAGGAATTTGTGTGCAAACCTCTGCTCCCATGTAGGCCTTAAGTCAGGGGGGTTTTTGCTGGAGGCTTTTATATGGAATTCTCAGGCTGGACTTCTCAAAAGCCTTTCATGAGCCCATGTTTCATCTGTGCCATTAGATAGATACCTGTATGCATTGGGTAAATTCCTCTTCTCTTGAGGTCCCCTAGCACATTACCATTTCCGGACCCATCATCAAGCGACCATCACTTATCACAGATCAGGAAAGGTTACTGATGGGTATCTGGCCAGTTTTCCAAAGGGCTTTTTCATTGGCCTTATGAAGTTTACCTTAATTCCTTAATGCAGTCTGGAAATGCTATTCCAGCCAAAGCCTTGGTCATGTTAGGCCTGCAACTAACCTGGCCACATGGGATTCTGCCCTAATTTCTTACAAGTATGTCTGCACAGAGTCTTTTCACTGCTCTCTCTCAAACGGCTTTTTTGGCCAGAGGCATATAGGCGTTTCGCCTATACCATAAGAACCCAGACGTTTCCTTATTGTGTTATTTCATCCAGTCTAGAGAAAATTCAGCAGTCAAAAATAATCTAATTAACCAAAACTTAACAGTTTCTCAGTGAGATACATTTTCTTTTGTGGAATTAGATAAAACAGTCTAAAACCTTATCCCAGAATGATACTCAATTAAAGGGAAAATGCATTTATTTTAATTATGATAATAAGACTGGTTCTTTTGTTCTCCAGATTTTAATTATTTATTTATTTTTATTATTTATTTATTTTTGAGACAGAGTTTCACTATGCCACCCTCAATAGAGTGCCTGGGCATCACAGCTCATAGCAACCCTCAAACTCTTGGACTTAAGCGATTCTCTTGCCTCAGCCTACCGAGTAGCTGGAACTACAGGCACCAGCCACAATGCCCGGCTATATTTTGTTATTATTGTCATTGTTGTTTAGTAGGCTCAGGTCAGGTTCAAACCCTCCTGACTTGGTGCTTGTGGCCAGCATCCTAACCATTGAGTGCTACGGGCGCCGAGCCTGGAATTTTTTTTTTCTTTTTTTGAGATGGAGCCTCAAGCTATCCCCCTGGGTAGAGTGCCGTTGCATCACAGCTCATAGCAACCTCCAACTCCTGGGCTCAAGCGAGTCTCCTGCCTCCGCCTCCCAAGTAGCTGGGACCACAGGTGCCCGCCACAACGCCCGGCCATTTTTTGGTTGCAGCCATCATTGTTGTTTGGCGGGCC